>CAMOHE010034260.1:0-15296 GCA_946598075.1 Artocarpus hirsutus | reverse complement strand
AGTTGACTTAATATCTCATACGCATGATTAGTAAAACATAATCATCAGTCAAACTTCATACTAGTCTTTATTCATTATTATCCTAATAATAATGATCGACTAGAGATAATTAAGAATATAATTCAATTTTTACCAAAGAGTTTTACTATCAAGTCACATACTTGATGACCTTAGGCAGAATTAACTATTCATAAAATAATAATAATAATAATGAAAACGCATCTTTATTAATAAAATGCAAATGTAATGAAGTCAATATGTGGTCATTATATAATTGGCCTAGGGCACATCACTAACAACAACTCCCTTCTATTCTCTATTTAAAGGGACGTCATTTTCAATTGCAGAGACACTAAGAATACTAGTACGAAAACTCGGTCAATTTTATTTCTCATTTTCTCTACATTCTTGTAATCCATACGCCAAATTTTGACATAGTGAAGAACAATGGACATAGCTCTTTTGACAAAGTGAACCACTATAAAAATCAGCGTATGGTATCTCCTTATTTTTAGTATTATTTTATTCAGCCTAATTCCAATTCATTAATTGTTTCCTGTAATTCAATCTAACACATTTGCTTTGAAGCTAACAAATCCAAATAACGGTAATTTAAAGACCCAAATTTTTTAAACAGACGTATTAATTTGAATTGACACATTTTATCTTTGATTGTAAACCCAACGTCTATCGTTATCCAAGGTACATTTGATTCGTGTAAACTAGAGAGTTTGAATCTCTCTGCTTTAAATTTAAAAAAATAAAAAGAAAACAAAAGAAATCATTTTTTACTTAGTGTGTGATAGGACTGTAAAAGTGTATATTTTATAAGGCATAAATAATTTATTTATGCTTTTATTTCTCATTAAATCTTCTAATTAATAGCATTTTTGTGTTAATAGGTATTTTTATGTCTTAGTGTGAAAATGTGTTTAAAAATATATTTTTAGTGTGTTTTTATATTTAATGATATGAGTCGTTTCAATATATTAAATATGTGTCTAGTTTGTAAATAATTACAACCGTAAAATTTACGTTGTGTGATTTTATTTCGAGTCATAAAATATTTACGAATAAGTTTTGAGTATGTAAATATGTTTTAATATGTTTCTAGTAATCTTTTAAAAAATAATATTGAGTCTTAAATAGCATTTATATTTAGGTTTGTTAATTTTAGAAGTTTTTATCTATTTTAATTATTATGTGTGTTTCAATGTAAAATAAATATTTTTAATATTTTTGTAAATATTATGTTTGTAAAATAATTAATTTTAGTATGTTTGTGAATTTTAAATTTAAAATCTAGAGGAAAAACGGAGCAAAATGGCATCAAAACGGACAAAATCGGACATCAAATGCAGCAAGAAATAAACAAAATTTGAATTTTAAACTGAGGAAATGTGGCATTACGAGGACCATTGGATCCACTACCAAAGCAACCATGACCGTTGGATTTCTGTACGCGTCAGCCTTTGTCATGCCACACTTCAGCACGGAGTCACGCGTCAGCACTGACGTGTCAACAGGCCCCAGCAGCTGAGGAGAGCTGTCCAATCTGGTGAAGTGCATTTCACGTGAGTGTTCCTTTTCAGCTGTCGGATCGGATTACCAGTAAGTGAGTCAGAAATCTCACGGTCAGAATTGCCTTCTTAGCGTCGGTTGACTTCTTTAGCATTGACTCCATCTGTGCCGCTTAGCGACTCTTTAGTCATCCCATCTTGCGGTGGTCCATCTGTTTCCTGCGAAGCACAGGATTACAAGTAATAAATGCACAGTAAATAACGAGATTCAACGTGAAAGAAGAAGAAAAAATTTAAAATCACATCACGTGATTCTCGTGAAGTATATATAGGGCAAGGCGGTTGAGTTAGAAAAAAATAAAAAATAAAAATAATTAAGTATTAATAAAATATTAATAAACAGATAATAAAAAATTATTAAATAGTGAAATATTTCCACTATAAATAGGGGTTCTCCCGCCTAGATCCGTAATCCCTGGGCCTTTAGGCCCTTTCTTCCTTCTTCTTCTTCCATCCCTCCTTTCTTTTCTTTTCTTGTTTTTATCCACTTGGGTAAATATAATAAAATAATATTTAAATTAGTGTAAAAAATTTGATGAGATAGAGAGATGATCTTGCATACATAGTATTCTGGTATAGATTTTAACTCTATATCTATGTTGTAATGCTTGTATTTTGTGGTGTAAATTATATTTTTACGTTTTTAATAGTTATTGTTAATGTTGTTATGCTGACTAATTATTGCATAAATTCAGTCATGCTTTCTTTATATAATTTGATTGTGTTGCATAATTAATATTAATAATACTGAAGTCATGCTCGTTTATTAATTTAAATTTTTGCTGCATTATATACATGGACTGGCATAGTAAATGTTTGGTAATTCTTAATTTATTGTAGATTGAGGATGTCATATTGTATTCTTAAACCATTTAATAAAGCGAGATGTTGCTGAATTTAATGTAATAATTTATTCTATAAAAATATATTAATTTTGATTTATAATTATCTTTTCTATTTTAAAATTATGTTGATTATAATTATAGTGACAGCTGTTATAATTTTCATAATTAGTACACTTAATCATTAGTGAAAGATAATTATTTTGCTATTTTTTATAAAAAAACCCTTAGTGCATTATGGCTTGCTATGTTGTCACTCTCAATTGACTTATAAAAATAGTAAAAGTGCTTGCAATTAACAAGAAAAGATATAATAAATCAAATGCTTAAGATAATTATTAATTAGAGTTAAAATTCTATACCAGTTACGAAACATACAAGAGATTCTCTAAGCTTCACCATTTTAATTTTATATTTTAAACTTTGAAATAAAAAAAATCACAAAAATATTTCTTTTATTTTAAACTTTATTTTGAAAAACTGCTTGCCTTTTTGAACGTTTATTTTTAACAATCTCCCGAGTTTCAAACTTTTCACCTTCCTGTAGATACGACAACCTTTCTATACTATATACACCCGTCGTTTAAGAAAAACATTTTAGGGTATTATACCACAATCAGTGTGGTTTTAATTACTCTCGGGTTTAATTATTCTTAGCACATGTTCTTGGTGAAAACATTTTTTTTTTTTGCACATCTTAACTATAGACTTCAAGGTATGATAAGTACAAATATTGAATAGTGTTGACAAGTCAATGATTTTTTTTTTTGAGAGGGGCAAGTCAGTGATAAAAAAATCCATTTATGAGAGTGAAGTTCTCCAATATTAATAGCATAAAACATTTTCTAGAGAAAGAAATTATCAAACCCCGTTCCATTCTTTAATAATCTGATGGTATTTTAACATTTGTTCTAGAGTTTGAATCTTTTTATCCTTAGATTTAGAAAATCAAAAAAAAAAAAAAATTTAGCTTAATGTGCTTTTAATTTTTGATAACAATATTCTTGCCTCGCGGCACATATTTTTGACGAAAACATCTTTTGCACATCTTAATCATTAGACTTCCGAGGTGTGATAAGTACAAATATTTAATAGTTTTGACAAGTTGATTTTTTTTTCCTTTTGTTTTTTTAGAGGAACAAGTCAATGATAAAAAAAGGGTTTATGAGAGTAAAGTTATTCAAAAATTTTTGCTTGTTAATTATAAAGCGTAAAACATTTTCTAGAGAAAGAAATTATCTTTCGGTTGAGGAAAACCATTTCAAATGAGGAATGGTAGGAAACCTGAAATTCTTTAACCTAAAGTATAGGGGTATGTAAGCAGATAGTGTGTGTTGGCAACTTGGGCCTTAAACTTATGAGTTTAAATTCGAACTATGTAAAGCTCTCACCTACTACTTCTTTAAAACTAGGTGTACAATTTACCTATTTTTTGTATTTCATTAAACTTTATTGGTGGGTCTTGTTTGTGATTGAGGTTAAATTTTCTCATGTTATAAGGTCATTTTAGTCAACATTAATATGTATATGATTGATTTGAAATATAATTACATTACAAATAAATTTCTTAAAAAATAAATTAGAGCATAAGATGTTTGTGCAATAAGAAAATAAACGATGTTTAAATTTCTAGGGGAATTTTAAATTTTTAGAAAGGCTTGATAACTTTAAAGGTTTTAAACTTTTAACATTGTGACAATTTAATCCTTGAATTAATTTAATAGGCTAAAATAGCCCCTGAACTTTTAATAATATGGTGACAATTTGGTCATTGAACTAATTTAATAGGCTGAAATAGTCCTTGAATTAATTCTTAATAACAAGATCAGTCCTATCTATTAGTCAATTTGAATGAAAAACATCATGGTGGCTGTCACATTGCAGCACTCCTCTCCACAAAACTTGTTGGTCATGTATGCCCTAAAGAGTAAAAACGTAATATGTTTTTGAATACATTTTTATCAATAAAAAATTTATTTATTATTTATATACCAAATTTTGTCCTCCTTACGCTCATATTTGTTGAATGTAGGTTAAGTAAACAAAAGTATGAGACTATTAGTCTAAACCTTTAAGAATTGGGCATATAATGGACAGATTATGCAGAAGATATGATCCTTAAGGTGACGGTCTAAATCATAAGATTTGCAATCGAGTGAATAAAGTTGGGCGCTTTATTCATGTAAAGATTGTTATGTTGTCATATCCCTAATAGGAGATGGTTTGTCTTGACTATCGAAGGTGGACTTCACGAATAGAAACATTGGCACATTGTCATAGGTGACGATATGTTGGATCGAGACATAAAGTGAATTGAATTGGATTAATAATTCTGTCTCAACAAATCAATTCACTTTAGACAATCATACATATTGTATCTTAATCCTAAGATGTATCATGGGCCTATTGTCTTGACTTGTATCTTTTGATGTATCAAAGGGTGACATCCACATTTTAATAGTAGTACGCATGCCAATACGTTGGAGGCATGACTCTTGATAGCATAGACATGTTATTCATAGATATGGAATCCATAGCCCCTCTTTAAGAGTAGTTGATATCCTCTTATATGTGTTATCCTGTAATTGAAAAACTAGAGTGCTTAACTATTTGGATACATAGGTGTAACCGAATGGTATACCATCTTTGGATGGTAAGTTTTTCGATGGTGAGATAATAGAACGTAAGATTAAAAATAATTGAGAAAGTAAGACATAATTTATCCTTAAGGTGATTATGGATAATCCTACAAGGATACGATACATTATGATAAGTAATGAAAACTTAGCTATACGGGCTTTGTAATTCTATATAGTTCGAAAGTGTAGCTCTGAGCTTTGAGTGGAGTAGCGTTGAAGTTGATAATTATGAAATGTATATCAGGGATATTATGTTTCATAATTTTTAGGAGCTTGAACTATATAGGTCTATCAAGTCTCCCTTGCTAGCTCATAAAAAATCCTATAACAATATGGCGTGATTTTTCAATAATTGGTGACTTGTGTCAAATTATCAGATTGGTTGAAATTCAATAGGATCGGATAATTCATGTTTGTTTATCAATTGAATTAATTTTATGAAAAAATTTATTCAAGATAAACTTGTTGAATTATAAGGATTAGATAATTCATGTCTATTTATCAGTTAGATTATTTTTGTGAAAATATTAATTCAAGATAAATTTGTTGAATTATCGAGAATATTTATTTTCTTAGAGATTATCTAGATATGATTGTTTTAATCAGATAACTTCTCTATTGGGTTATTTGAATTAAAACTAAGGCTCTATCCTAAGAATTTTGAGTGAAAAATAAAAGATTCGCAAGGATCATTAATCGTAAGTTCGGTAGGCTGATCTTCTAGTTCAGCCTGCTGATGGAGTGAGTTCAATAAGCCGATCTGTCAGTTTAGCCTGCCGACTGAGTGATAAATAGATCACGTATTTTTATGCAAATTTTATCTGATATTGATTCTAATTCGAATTTTCAAGGCCTTTTTTGATAAGGACTGATACTTGGACCCAACCTCTATAAAAAAGGGAGTGAGACTCATTGTTATTTAGATCAATTGAGAAAGCTAGAGTGAGACTCTATTGGTGAGACTATGAAACTCCCTGAAAAGTTGTTGTTCACAAATCACGAACTATAGCTTTGGGTATTTCTCAATTGGTTAAAAGAAGGGTCGCCTGGTGGAAGAACTATACTTGTGTGCCAACACACACACCGATTGTCAATTGAAAATAGCAAAGAAGATTAGTTGGTTAAAGCTCTTTTGAAATATTACTTCACTTCGTGGATTGCGGAGCTTGTCGGCAAACAAGGTTAGTAAGATTTGGTTAATTTATACATATAGCATGTTAAACTTATGTTTTAGAAAATACTCAAGTATAAAAATTTTTAAAATTCTGCTATGTACTATTTTTTCAATAATTGGTATCAGAGCCATAGTTTTTAAGTAATTTGTAAGTTTGTAATCATGCTATATAAATAAATTATGTAATCTTGATCTCTCTTATGCTTGAATTTAATTTTTTTTAGAGAGTTAGTACTCTAGGTTTCTATATATTTTATGTTGTCATGGATTATATGTTGAATGTTTATTAATTAATTATGGTTGATTGACTTATTATTTAATTATTTATTAATTAATTAGTTTATGTCAGTTATCGTTCCTTAGAGATTAGAATATGTATCTAGGTTCTTCATGAAATTAGATGGCGGATTATCATCTCCATCTAGGAATTATTATTTAATTTTAGATTTGTAAGAATTTTGCAATTAAATAATCATTCGAAGAAGACTGATCTAGAAGACAAATCTAAAAGATGGATGATAGGTGTTCCTAGACATTTCCTGAGTCTCTAATTTTATGTTTTTGAATTGTTGAAAATAAAATTAAAAACTGCATAAAAGATGTATTTTCTAGATGTTGTGGTTTCTGCTCGTTCGGCAGGCCGTTGGTCGCAGACCAACAGGTTGAACCTCTAGGATTGACAGGCCGTCCGCAGGGCAAAAATCTAATGGCTTTGATGGTAGGTCGAACTTTCTAGTTTGGCAAGCCAAACTGTCATGATCGGTAGGCTGACTTGAAAAGATGGGCAGGCTGATAGATCATGACTGGTAGGCGATCACACAGATCGGCATGCTGGCAGAGAGTTGTAAATTTTTCAAAATAGGTGCATTCTTTAGTGCAGTTTTGATTTTTTTGGGACAATTTTAAGAAACATTCAATTTGGATATGATCGAAAATATAGAGTATTCGATCTATGTAGGATTGAAGACTTGAAGATGGACATTACATGAAGAAGGATACAATTTGAAGATTCAAGGATGAAGAATCCATAATATGTTTCAATTTATGTCTTGTAATATTTATTTTCTTTTCTCTAGGGTGGAACCATAATATTACGATTATTTGTTATTATTTTGCTTGTAGCTTTGCTTGATTGCTTTGCTTGTCTGCATTATAATATAATTTGCCATGTATATTGATAACATGTCATATAAAATAAGGAGTGCCGCTCATTAAAAATTGTTCATGCATGTTTATAAAATAAAACCCTCATTTCAAAAGAATGAGTGGGTAAAGGTTTTCGAAGAGAGGACCTACAGCCTCCATTGTTGGTCCATAGGTAGCACATGATGGTGTTGACCCCTAGGAATGGACTTCATCATATACCGGGTTGGATTTCCAAGATGATAAGGTATTTTAATATGATTTATGGTTGCACACCCCTAGGTGGTGATTATAAATCATGGATAAAATATTGCAATGATGGTTATATGTTCATGTTAATTTTATTATTAACCACCCCTAATAGCTCTGTTAATAAAATTAATAGCCAAAGAAACAATTATTAATATATGCTAGATCATATGGGTCTTGGATGCCAATATTAATTAGAAGGAGATTCGTATTCCTAATTGAATTTGGCAAGACTCCCCTAGGAGTTTGTTGAATTTTAAGTTGGGAATTATTATTATAAGGTTGTGATATTTTCAAGGTTTTGACATATAAACACATTTGTATGCTTTACATGATTGTGTTATCTTACTAAATTATTATGATATGTTTGCTTATGTTAGGCATATGATTCTTTATTGTAGATCACAAATGTCTAAAAATGCTTTATCATTGATACTTGACACAGCTAATTAACTGGAGAGAATTATAATGATTGAAAACAGAACCTAAACATCATCCTTTTTTTTGAGAAACTCAAATTTATGTGGACAACTCTGTGTCCTCCAAAGCCTACGAGAGATTCCACTAATGAGCAAATCCAAGCTTATGACCATTGGAAATATGCTAATGATCAAGCCCGCTGTTATGTTATGGCCAGTATGAATAATGTGTTGTAGGCTTAACATAAGGATTATGAGACTGTTAAGCAGATCTTATATAATCTAGAAGACATGTTTGGAAGCTAGGCCTTAACAAAGCGGGAAAGGGGCATTTATGAAACTCTTGAACTGTAAGTAGAGACCGGAGATGTTAGTAAAAGAGCATATAATATTGGTCATGGGTTATCTTGTTGAGGCATAAACCAATGGAGTTGACATTGATGCTGAAACTCAGATGACTATGGTCTTTGAGACTCCATCTAAGGAATTAATTCTGTTTAGAGCTACATTTAATTTGAGCAATAAGTGGGATATGACCTTGATGGAGTTAATGAAACAGTTACAGGAGTTCGAACTGCTGATCAGAGAGTCTCCTATTGGTGGCGAGGCTAACTTGGTAGCTTCTTTTAGTTCCAATCCCAACCCTAGGAATGGAAAGCAACAACAGGCCAAATACAAAAAGTCTTCTATTCCTACAAACGGCAAGAAGAAGAAGAAGAAGAAGAAGAAGAAGAAGAAGAAGAAGAAGAACCCTAAGAAGCTTAAATGCTTCTTCTACAGGAAAGTCGAGCACATAAAGAAGAATTGCAAGGACTTCCTTTCCCGAGGAGGTAGGTGTGATCTTCTGTATTTAGAAACTTGTTTGGTTGAGGAATCAGTGACACTTGGGTCATAGATTCTGGAGCAACTAATCATGTTTGTGTTTTTCTGTAGGGGTTCAAAGAAACAAGATGTCTGCTACGTGAAGACTTTACGCTTCGGATGGGCGATGGATCCTTGGTCTTAGTTGAAGCAGCAGGAGACGTTTATCTGTATTTTGATAATTATAGGATTTTAATTTTGCGAGATTGTTTTTATGTTCCTAAATTTAAAAGGAATTTAATTTTTGTAGCTTGTTTATTTAAAAACTCCTATTTGGTTTTTTTTAATAATAAAGTGTTGATTCGTAAAAATAAATCTTTTATCTATTCTGGATGGATGTAAAATAATCTATATTTTATCAAACCTAAGATGGACTTACTACTTAATGCTGAGATGAATGATAATAACTTTAAAAAACTTAAAACTTCTCAATCTAATAGGACTTATCTTTGGCATTTGCGACTTGGTCATATTAACCCAAATAAGATTCAAAGGTTGGTAAGGGATGGACCTTTAAGTCACATAAAGGTGGAATCTCTATTACAATGTGAATCTTGTTTGGAGGGTAAAATGACCAAAAGACCATTTGAGTCTAAAGGCAATAGGGCCAAAAGGGTTCTAGAACTTGTGCATAGTGATGTTTACAGATTGATGAACATCTCGACATGAGGAGGGTATGAGTACTTCGTCACTCTTATTAACGATTACTTAAGGTATGGGTATGTATACCTAATGCACCACAAAAGCGAAACTTATGATAAGTTCAGGGAGTTTCGGGCTAAAGTGGAAAAGTGATTGGGTAGACGCATAAAAGCACTTCGATCTGATCGAAGTAGTGAATACCTTTCTAATAAGTTTTTAGGACACTTATTAGAGAATAAGATTTTATCCCATTTGACCGTGTCGGGCATTCTGTAGTAGAATGGCGTGGTTGAGAAAAGGAATAGGACTTTGTTGGACATGGTTAGGTCCATGATGAGTTATTCATCATTGGCTTTGTCCTTTTGGGAATATGCATTACAAACCGCATGTTATCTTTAGAAAAATGTGCCTTCAAAATTGGTTTCTAAAACTCCTCATGAGTTGTGGACGGGCAAGAAGACATCCTTAAACCATATTCGCATATGGGGATGTCCGAGTCATGTCCTGTTTAGGGATGCGAATAAGTTGGAAGCACGTTCAAAAGTTTGTGTGATTGTAAGATATCAAAAAGGGACTAAACAGGGTTATTTTTATAACCCAATAGAAAATAAAGTCATGGTTTCAGCTAATGCAACTTTCCTTGAGGAGAGTTACATGGACGACTTTAAGCCTCGAAGAAAAATTGTGCTTGAGGAGTTGGCAAGTGATTCGATCATTCTTGGGGTTCTGAATGAAATCGTTCCAATCAGTGTAGAAAAACCAAACAAACCCCAACAAAAACCTAAGGGGCTTCGGTGTAGTGGGAGAATTGAGCGTCAACCCGAGAGGTATATTTTTAATGGTGAGGCCTTCTTGGCTGAACTGAATGAACATGATAAAGATCCTTACACTTATGCAGAGGCTATGGAAGATGTTGATTTAAAACTCTAGATAGAGGCCATAAACATTGAGATGAAGTCTATGGAGGCTAATTGGGTCTAAGAGCTTATAGATCTTCCCAAAGGGGTAAAACCCATAGGTTGTAAGTGGATCTATAAGAGAAAAAGAGGAGTGAATGGAAAGGTTGAAACCTTTAAGACTAGATTGGTAGCTAAGGGATACACGCAAAAGGAAGGAATCGATTATGAGAAAACCTTTTCACTTACAGCCATGCTTAAATCAATCTGCATTCTCTTGTCCATAGCTATTGCTCTTGATTACGAGATTTGGCAAATGAATATCAAGACAGCTTTTCTAAATGGCTATCTTGATGAGTCTATTTATATGGAACAATAAGACAGGTTCAAGGTCAAGGGTTAGGGGGTAAGGTTTGTAAGCTGTTAAAGTCAATATATGGACTTAAGTAGGCTTCCCGTTCTTCAAACATAAGATTTGATCAAGTGATCAAGACTTATGGGTTCGCACAAAATATGGACGAACCATGTGTGTATAAACATATAAAGGATGGGAAAATAGTTTTTCTACTGCTCTATGTAGATGACATTCGGCTAATTGGCAATGACGTTGGGGCGTTGTCATCGTTCAAATTATAGTTAACCAAGCAGTTTGACATGAACGACTTAGGTGAGAATAATTTTATTCTCGGTATCCAAATTTTTTAAGATAGGAAGAACAAAATGATAGCTTTGTCCTCAGCCAGCTACATAGATAAGATTTTCAGGAGGTTTGCAATATAGGATTCCAAGAAAAGTGGGCAACCATTTAGGTCTAGAATTACTCTTTCTAAGAAAGACTCTCTGAAGTCTAATGCAGATAAAGAATACATGAAGAAGGTGCCTTATGCTTTGGCAGTGGGTAATCTCATGTATGCTATACTTTGCACACGACCGAATATTTGTTATGCGGTCGGGGTTATAAGTTGATTTCAAGCAGATCCGGGACCGAACCATTGGGTTGCGATCAAGCATATTTTCAAATACGTAAGACGAACTCGAGGATATATGCTTGAGTATTCAGGTGAGGACTTAATTCCTCTAGGATACATTGATTTAGATTTCGAATCCTGTCTAGATTCGAGGAGATCTACTTCTGGTTTTGTATTTACTCTGGGTGGCGGTGCCATCAGTTGGAGAAGTGTGCAACAAGATTGCACTACAGATTCAATGATGAAGGCTGAATATGTGGCGGCTAATGATGCTTCAAAAGAAGCAATGTGGCTCTGTAAGTTCTTTGGGGATCTTGAGGTAGTTCTTGGTATGGATAAGCCGGTATCACTGTACTATGATAATAGTACAACGGCAGCTAATGCTAAGGAACCAAGATTTGATAAGAAGAGTACACATATTGATCGGAAGTATCATGTGATAAAGGGCTTCATAGAAAGCGGGCATGTTATTGTATGCAAAATCGCAACTAAGGACAATTTAGTTGATCCATTCATGAAGACACTTACTGGGAGAGTCTTCGAGAGGCATGTGGAAGCTATGGGGCTGTGAGATTTGTCATATTTACTCACTTAGTGCAAGTAGGAGATTGTTAGACATGTATGCTCTAAGGAGTAAAAATGTAATATATTTTTGGAGACATTTTTATCAATAAAGAATTTATTTATTATTTATATACCAAATCTTGTCCTCTTTACGTTCATATTTGTTAAATGTATGTTAAGCAAACAAAAGTCTAAGATTGGATCTAAACCCTTAAGAACTGGGCATATGATAGACAGATTATGCGAAAGACACGATTTTTAAAGTGACGGTCTAAATCATAAGATCCGTAATCGAGGAAATAAAGTTGGGTGCTTTATTTACGCAAAGATTGTTATGTTGTCTATATTCTTAATGGGAGATGGTTTGTCTTGACCATCAGAGGTGGACTCTATGAATAGAAACATTGGCACATTGTCATAGGTGACGATATGTTAGATTGGGACATAAAGTGAATTGATTTGGATTAATAATTCTGTCTCGATAAATTGATTTACTTTAGACAATCATATGTATTATATCTTAATCATGAGATGAATAGTGGACCTATTGTCTTGATTTTTGTCTTTTGATTACCAAAGGGTGACATTCACATTTTAATAGTGGTATGTATGTCGGTACGTTGAGGCATGACTCTTGATAGCGTATACCTGTTATTCATAGATATGGAATCCATGGCTCCTCTTAAGGAGTAGTTGATATCTTCTTATATGCGTTATCCTGTAATTGAAAAACTCAGCACTCAATTATTTGGATACATAAGTGTAACTAAATGGTATACTGTCTTTAGATGGTAAGTTTTTCGATGGTGGAATAATGAAACGTAAAATAAAAATAATCGAGAAGGTAAGACAAAATTTATATTTAAGTCGATTATGGAGAATCCTATGGGGATACGATACATTATGATATGTCATAGAGACTTAGCTATATGGGCTTCGTAATTCTATATAGTATGAGAGTGCAAGTCTAAGCTTTTAGTGGAGTAGTGTTGGAGTTAATAATTATGAAATGTATATCAGGGATATTAGGTTTCATAATTATCAAAAGCTTGAACTATATAGATCCATTAGGTCTTCTTTGCTAGCTCATAAAAAATCCTGTAACGATACAGCGTGCTTTTTCAATAATTGATGACTTGTGTCAAATTATCAGATTGGCTGAAATTCAATAGGATCATATAATTCATGTTTGTTTATCGGTTGAATTAATTTTGTAAAAAAATTAATTCAAGATAAACTTGTTGAATTATCGAGATCAGATAATTCATATCCATTTATCGGTTGGATTAATTTTGCAAAAAAATAATTTAAGGTAAACTTGTTGCATTATCGGGAATATTTATTTTTCTAGATATTATCTATATATGACTGTTTTAATCAGATAACTTCTCTATTGGATTATTTGAATTAAAACTAAGGCTCAATTAAGAATCTCAAGTGGGAAATAAAAGATTCATAGGGATCATTTATCGTAAGTTCGCTAGGCCAAACTGAAATCATTTATCGTAAGTTCGGTAGGCCGATCTTTCAGTTCGGCATACCAATGGAGTAAGTTCTAAAGGCCGATCTGTTAGTTCGGCCTGCCGACTAAGCGATAAATAGATCACGTGTTTTCACGTAGATTTTATCCTATAGTGATTCTGATTTGAATTTTCGAGCCCTTATCTAATAAGAATTGACTCCTGAGCCTAACCTCTATAAAAAGGGGAGTGAGACTCATTGCTATTTAGATTTGTTGAGAAATCTAGAGTGAGACTCTGCTAGTGAGACTCTAAAACTCTTCGGAAAGCTGTTGTTCACAAATCACAAACTATAACTTTGGGTATTTCTTAATTGGTTGGAAGGATAGTCGCTTGGTGGAAGAGCTGTACGAGTGTGCCCACATACACACCGATCGTGGATAAAGAATAGCAAAGAAGACTAGTTAGTTAAAGCTCTTTTGGAACGTTACTTCTCTTTACGGATTACGGAGCTTTTCAGTAAATAAGGTTAGTAAAATCAGGTTAATTTATGCATATAGCGTGCAAACTTATGTTTTAGAAAATACTCTAGTCTAAAAATTTTTAAAATTTCACTGTGTACTATTTTTTCGACAAAACTGACCTCATGTCACCCCCTCATTGCACCCTTTTTGTAACAAAACCACCTTGTAGTTGTCTCACCAATTACCTCACCCAACTAGCCTATGTGGCACTACGTCGTCGTAGTGCCATCGTGTTGGCCATCACTATTTTAACATATTAAATTATTCAAGGATTATACTATCACAATGTTAAAAATTTAGAGACTTTTTTAGCGTATTAAATTAATTTAAGGACCAAATTGTTACAATGTTAAAAGTTCATGGACTATTTTAGTCCTTTAAATTAATTCAAGGAATAAATTTTTACAATGCTAAAAGTTCAAGGACCTTTCGAGCTATTTATTCTTTTAGAAAATGAGAAAGATTTCAACAATTGGATATGTTTGTTTTAAGGGTTCGAATTACTGTGGTTAGAACTTTTTAGGTTTGAGATAAAAAGTTTGAAAAGTGTAGTTTGATAGTGGAATTCAAATTGAAATTTAAAATCTAAAATTTTGTTTGGATATGAAAAAAGAGTAAAAAATTTCTAACATGTAAAAATAGATGAGCTCAAAAATATTAAAATTAGGAGAATGTGAATTTAAGTTTGAGCAGTATTTAAGCTTAAGATGTCTTTTCGATATTTTAAGTTGGGTTTTAAATTTGTACAATCAAATACTTGCTCAACTTAAAATTTAAATTCAAATATATTGAACCTTCCAAACAAACACTTGTCATTTGAAATTTCCGTATTGGGAGATTATATTGAATGGATGAAAACAACTGACGCCTACAACGGTCATAATTCTTCGGTCGTGATCTTCTGCGGTAATGACAGCAAATAAATCCAAGACTTTTTTTTTCTATATTTTTATTGCACCAAATTGGCAGGCAAGAAAATTGCTTAAGACTACAAAAATATACCATTTGTGCCTGTCCTCTTTCCAATCGACTGAATAAAGAATTCAGTTGAGTAATGACTACGGTTCATGGCGTACCATTTACCATAAAACGGGCATTTTAAGCAAGAAAACGTCAAGAGATTCCAAAAAAAAAAAAAAAGAAGGCCAGCAAAGCCGAGTAACAATTAGTCTACGTTCCAAGGCTAGCCGAACAAAACAGAACCTAGGAAACCAAACCACATGATTTCGCTTAAGTCGGTGGGTCCAGAAGGAATTTAACTATAGTTAAGACAAGAAAAAAGAAAAGCAAAAAAAAAAAAAAAAGAAAGGAAACAGAAAAAAGAAAAACCATTCT
>CAMOHE010034251.1:0-10536 GCA_946598075.1 Artocarpus hirsutus | reverse complement strand
AATCTTGAAAAATAGAAAAACTTTGAGTTTTAAAATCTAACCTCGAATGAAAGCTTGAAAATGTTGTTTTGTTGTTGAATCTTGTTCCCGAGCCTTCGATCTCCTAGCCCAAAGCTTGAAAACATAATTTGTTTCAAAAATTTTTGAGAGAGAAAGAGAGAGAATGAGAGTGAACCGAGAGAAACGAGAGAGAGAGAAGAGAGAGAGAGGTGAGCGTGAGAAATGAAGAGAGAGAGAGGAAAAAGTGAAATAAATAGAAGAAGAGAGAGAAAAGTAGTTGCACAAAGCTGTGAGCAACTACACACTGTTTTCAAATCAAATTGTTTTATTAAAACTTAAATTAACAATAAAAAACAATTTAGAACAATTAAAAATCATCAAAAAGTAATTAACACAAGGTTTCCACAAAGTAATCAAATTAAGTTCAAAACACTCATCATGGCACACTAATTCACCATTTAATATTCTAATTACACTCAATTAACTTCGGGGTGTTACAAATTATTTCTAGGAACAGCATCGATTTCTATAGCACCTTACCGGATGGCGCCGGCGAAAATGAAGGAACTCAGGAAGCAGTTTCAGGAACTTGCTGATAAGGGATACATTCGGAATAGCACATTACCATGGGGAGCACTGGTTTTGTTTGCAAAGAAACATGATGGAACTCTCAGGTTATGTATAGATTATCGGCAATTAAATCGGGTCACAATGAAGAATAAGTATCCTCTACCCAGGATCGACGAGCTATTTTATCAGTTGGGAGGCTCGTGGTATTTCTTGAAGATAGACTTGAGGTCAAGATATCATCAACTTAGGATTAAGGAAGAGGGCATTCCTAAGACAGCTTTCAGGACTCGGTATGGACATTTTGAATTTCTAGTGATGTCGTTTGGATTGACGAACGTTCCGGCAGCCTTCATGGATTTGATGAACAGAATATTCAGGTCTTACTTGGATTAGTTCATGATTGTGTTCATTGACGACATCTTGGTTTACTCTAAGACTTGGGAGGAGCATGAGCAGCATCTTAGGATCGTGCTTCAGACTCTGCGAGAACACCAGCTATATGCCAAGAAGGAAAAGTGTGAGTTTTGGTTGATAGAGGTCAAATTTCAAGGTCATGTTATCTCCGAGCATGGTATCTCAGTGGATCTGTCAAAGATAGAAGCCATAGTAGATTGGAAACGATCGAGGAATGTGGTAGAGATCCGCAGCTTCTTGGGACTTGCAGGATATTATAGGAAATTTGCGAAAGATTTTTCGAAGGTAGCAGCACCGTTGATGAGGTTGATTAGGAAGGATGTCAGGTTCGAGTGGAACGAAGAATGTGAGTTTGCTTTTCAAGAGTTGAAGAATCGGTTGACCTCAACACCAGTGTTGGTCATTCCCAGTAGCGATGATCTGTATGAGGTTTATACGGATGCTTCAGGACGTGGACTTGGGTGTGTGTTGATGCAACGTGGACGAGTGGTAGCATATGGATCGAGACAGTTACGATCTCAAGAGCGGAATTACCCTACTCATGATTTGAAGCTTGCAGCGGTGATTCATGCGTTGAAGATCTGGAGATGTTATTTGTTCGGGGCAACATTTCAGGTTTTCTCCGACCATAAGAGCTTAAAATATTTGTTTACTCAGAGGGATTTGAACTTGCGGCAGCAAAGATGGATAGAATACATGGAGGATTACGATTTCGCGTTGCAGTATCATCCCGGGAAAGCTAATGTCGTCGTAGATGTGCTCAATCGAAAATCTTCATGAATTCTCGCTTGTTTGGCTCTTGAAGATTGGAAAAGGGATGCGACAATAAGTGAGTTTGGGCTATAGTATCAAGAAGACTACGATCGTGTTTTGGTATATCACATGAAGATGATCACAGCTCTTATTCAGATGGTGAAGTAGAACCAGTGGCAGGACCAGCATCTTCAGAGAATCTGTACGCGAATTTAGTACAGAGAGCAGTTCGAAGAATGGAGAATACATGCAGATAGATTGTTGTACTTCAGGGAGCGTTTAGCGGTTCCAACTATTGCAGAAGTAACAAAGGCCGTAATGGACGAAGCTCACAAGTCTCAGTTCGCCATTCATCCAAGAAGTACAAAGATGTATCGTGACTTGAAGAGGCACTATTAGTGGAGAGGTATGAAGAAAGACATTCGAGAGTACATGGCCAAATGTACTATTTGTCTTCAGGTGAAAGCCGAGCATCAGAAGCCAGCAAGTCAGCTTCAGCCACTTCCTATTCTAGGGTGAAAATGGGAACACGTGACGATGGATTTTCTTACCGGATTGCCTAGGACAGAGCAGCGGCACGAAGCGATTTGGGTCGTGGTCGACAGATTGACGAAGTCAGCTCATGTCATTCCGTTCAGTTTGACATGTTCGAGGAGGATTCTTGGGGAATTGTATCTGCAAAACATAGTGCGATTGCATGGAGTTCCTTTGTCCATCACATCAGATAGGGATACTAGGTTTAATGCCAAATACTAGAGGAGCTTTCAGGATGCTATGGGTATAGATTTGAACTTTAGCATGGCGTTTCATCCTCAGACCGATGGGCAATCTGAGCGAGTTATTGAGATTCTCAAAGACATGTTACGTGCGTGCGCATTGGACTTCGACGAGAACTAGAAGAAATACTTGCATCTGGTGGAGTTCGCATACAACAACAGTTATCAATTGAGTATTGGTATGGCACCATTCGAAGCATTGTATGGACGACCGTGTTGATCGTCGGTGTGTTGGGCCGAACCAGAAGATAGAGTTATTCTTGGGCTGGATGAGATTCGTGATAGCAACGAGAAGATTGTCATGATTCGGGATCGACTGAAAGCAGCTCAGAGTCAGCAGAAGAGTTACACAAATAGAAGACATCAACCTTTGGAATTCGAGGTTGGAGACTTTGTACTGCTGAAGGTATCACCCTGTAAAGGCATCTTGAGATTCAGAGTGAAAGAAAAACTCACGCCGAGATATATTGGACCGTTCGAGATTACTCAACGCGTGGGTATGGTTGCTTATTGACTCAACCTTCCTTCAGAACTTTCGCATGTTCATGACGTATTTCACGTGTCAATGCTTCGGAAGTGTCCACCTGAGCAGGATAAGATTGTTTCGTTCTAGGACGTGCAGATTCAGGAAGACACGACATATGAAGAAGTGTCGATCTAGATTATCGATCGTAAAGTGATTAGTTTGCGTCGTCATGAGATTCTATTAGTTAAGGTCGTGTGGCAGCATCACGGGGTTGATGAAGCCACCTGAGAATTAGAATCAAGCATGCGGGAGCTGTATCCGCATTTGTTTTGTTTTTGAAATCAATTTGTAAATTTCGAGGACGAAATTTCTTTTAGGGGTGGAGAGTTATAACACCCAGAAATTAATTGAATGATATTAGAATATAAAATGGTGGATTAGTGTGCCATAATAAGCGTTTTAAACTCAAATTTATCGTTTTGTGAAAATTAAGAAACTTTGTGTTGTTTTACTTTTAATGATTTTAAATTATATTAAGTTGTTTTAATTGTTAATTGGAATTTTAAAAAAGTAATTTAATTTAAAAACAGTGTACTGTTGCACACAGTTCTATGCAACGACTTCTCTCTTTCCTTTTATTTATATCTCACTCTCCTTCTCTCTTTCTCTCATTTTCTCTCTCCTCTCTCTCGCTCGTCTCCCCCTCTCTCTCTCTCGGTCAATCACTCTCTCTCTCAATCTCTCAAAATTTTTTAAACAAAATTCAATCTCAAGCTTCGGGTTAGTGGATTGGAGGCTCGAGAAAGCGATTAAGCAACCACAAACTCAATTTAAAGCTTTGATTTGAGGTTAGTTTTAAATTTTCTAAACTTTTTCAATTTTTCAAATTTTCTTGCATTTTGAAATCTAAGCTTTTCTAAGCTTAGAGAACCTTTAATCTAGATTAGATGAACTTAGATTAGCTAGAATGCAGACTTGGTTTCATCAAAAATGGATTTAAATCAAGATTTTTTATTTTTCTCAAATTTTTCTAATTTTTGGATTTTTCCAAAAATCTTGTTTAAAACTTGTCTTAATCCATTAAAAAGTAAGTTACTAAGTTTTTCTATTGTTCATGATCATTATCCATGCTTGAGAATTGAGAAAACAGGTTAGATTTGAAGATTTGGGCTTGGGGAAGCTGAGACCCGTGCATGGAAACTTTTGGAATTTTCCAAATCGGCAGGCCGAAGTTTGAGTTCAACAGGCCAGATTCATGCGTTTGGCAGGCCGGATTCATCCGACCAGCAGGCCAAACCTGGAAATATTTGGTCGATCGGACTTGGATTTTCGACGGGCCAAACTGTGCAGTTCGGCCGGTCGAACCAGGGCGACCGGTAGGCCAACCAGGCATGGTGCAATTTTTGTGATTTTCACCCGTTTTCACTGTCTTGAACCCCAATTGAAATTTCAACTTTATAAAATGATTTTATAAACCTGAATGGCACACTAGGACACCATGAGATGATTTAATAATTTAGGATATCTCGCGTTAGATACTGATAGACCTAGTTTTCATTTAAGATTGTGCGTGGATCCACAGAGCTAACATATAGCGGACTGGGATTACGGTGTGGGACACCGACACGAGTATTGAGGTAGGACTTCTACCCCTTCTTTGGTAGCCAATTTTAAATGTTTTGGCCTCAAAGTGATTTTTAATAAAATGTTTTCAATGATTGGTTGAAAAAGGATTTTCTGTAATTGTTTTCCTAAACAGTAGATTGAGATGTTTTCATAATAAACCTCATAATAAATGTTAATGATTATATTTGGTAAATAAAAATTTTAATTATGAAAAGATATACGGGCATGATGCCATATCAGAGATCAGGTCGTGTAGTGAACGACCATGGGGGCAGGTCTTGAAACCCAGCTGGGCCACTACGGTGGTGAATCACATATGGTTTGCCCAAGAAAAGGAAAATGGTATTTTTCTGGTTGACCTATTTAAATTGTTTTGGTAAGATAAAGCTTTCATTAAATTTTCATCTATTTATTTATTTGTTCGTTCGTTTTCTATATATATTTATTTGATTAATGAAATTTCCTTTTAAAGAATTAAATGTTTTAAATAAATAGTCCTACTAAGCCTTTCGCTCATGTTTTATTTGTTTTAAAATCTTACCCCATAGGTGGATATCAGCTTAGGATCGGAGAAGAGTTCACTGACCGGACCTACGACCGATAGAAGATTTTAGGTAGGTTGTATTACAAAAATTCAAGGCATGTAAGAACTTAACTTTTCTTTTATTCTAGACTATGGTTGTATTGTAATATTGTCAGTATTGTGTGTGTGCACAAGATGTGGGCCAGTGGGACCCATTTTCGCCTCACCACATATTTTGATTATTTTTATTGTTTCTTTATTGTTTATTTTATTATTCTCATTTGTCCGAATACCATAACTGCTTGTTTTGAATAAACGATTTTTTTAAAAATTATCACATTTTTACTGTAAAAAAATTATTCTAAAAACCTAATTTTTAACTAAATTCTCAATTAACTTAATTAATTCACCACGTCACCTCCCGTACTCTAGGGTGTGACAACATCACACCAAATTTTGTTCAGAAATCTAGATACCAAAGAAGGCCCAACAGTGTGGAGAAAAGAGAAAAGATGTTTAAAGAATTGTGCAATTTGCACAAGTTGATGCCACAAATGTCAATGATAAAAGTCTAAAAAATTATTAAAAAAATTCTCTTAATAGTAACTCTAAGAGTCTATAAATACCAGGGGGAGAGCTTCATATGATCATCCCCTTGCAGAGTAAAATTTCTATTTTCAAAAATAGTTTTTAGTTCTTAGCCTTATATTCAATTTTTAGTTTAAGTTTTTCCAAAATATTTCTCATATTATGCTGTAAAAATCATGCTTAATAATATTTCTAGTATTTTATTTTTAATATGCCTTTTTAAATTTTATTTTTAGTTAAGGTGAGAGGGGGAAACTCTAAAAAAATACTTTAAATATTCTTAGTTTTTCTCAGTTTTTAAACAATTATAATGCTAAAATGTTTTCTAGAGAACTTAGGACTTTAGAATTTTCTTAGGTAAGACTTTGCCAAAATTTTGGTTTTGATTTTTCAAAGACATAGACTGACACAGATAATGCTTGAAAGGACCTTGATTAGCTATAGTCATAAACTAGTTTGGTAAATGCTTAACTTATTATTTTGGTTGTTAATTTACTTAAGTTATGTTGAAATTCTACTTGTGAATTAAGTCGAGTTTTTGCTGCATTCTAGATATGAAATGATATAATAAATGCTTGGTAATGCTTGATTTATTGTCGATATATGATGATATAATGTATTCTTAAACCAATTAATAAATAGAGTAAATTGTATTGTTGTACCCTAAACTATTTTTTCTTACATAATGCACCCCAAACTCTTAATATTAGGAAAGTACACTCTAAACATTGAGATTATTGGCATTGAGGTCTAATTGCTGCTTTTAATTTCTGTTCGGTACTCTTTTTCATGCGTTGAGTTTTAATTTTTTTCTAATTCTATCTTTTAAAAAATTCATGTGTAGACCTTGTGCCTAAAATCATCTATGCTTTTTAATGCTCGTTACCTATTGGACTTCGATTGTCAATAATTTCAAAATCTAGGGTGCATTTTGTCAATATTGAAAGTTGTAGATACATTATACAAAAAGTGAAAGTTTGGAATGCAATAGTGTAATTTACTCTAATAAATAATTTGAAAAATTAAAATTGATTTAAGTTAATTACCAAAACAAAACCTTTGAGCCTTAACTCTATTATAATTACAATTTTGCCCATTTTAATTTCTTGTTAGTAGTGTTCTTGTTGTTAAAGTTATTTTAAATTAATTACACTTATTGTTAAAGTTCCATTTTAATTTAAGCTACATTTTTTGTTATTGAAGTTCCAAAAAAATAAAAACTTTAAAAATCTTAAAGTTTTATTTTCTTTCTTTTCTTTGTAATATGATTATTTTGTTAGTTTTAGGTTTTTGACTTAGAAATAAAACTTCGTAAAATTTTAGATTAGGTTTTTCATAATTCTCAATAATAAATTTTGTTTTTGTGAAAGGTATTGTTTGAAGAAGTTCTGTTTGGAGACTAGTATTGGTTCGAAAACCTTTCTCATAACCAGTTACTTTTGAAGATTCTTCCAGCACCAGTCATACCAGGAATGTTGTTCTGACTAAGAGGTTAGATTATAAGGAGCCTTTAGCCCACCAATCTTTCCTAGGAACATTCTTAAAGGATATAATTCCCAAAATCTACAAAATAAAGAAAGCGGATGCTTTTCAGTCATTACTTTATTCTTCCCGAATAGAGAAAAGCTTAGCATATCGTCCATAAAACTTTGTAAAAAATATAAATAATTGTATGCCGGTTTGGTCTTGTATTTTTAAAACTCGTAGATTAATTAGGAAAAGTTTAGAATCACCTTTAGTCTCGGTTGTGTCTTCATATTCACCTAAAATGGCTTATGATGAAAGTGTTTGTAATGAAAACATTGTTAATCAACAACTCATCAATCATGTTCCTTCAATGCGAGATTATTCGCAACCACTCTAAGAATCAATTTCATCATGTTTAGTTTTTCCTCTTAATGCCCATAATTTTAGGTTTAAACCAGAAATGATTAATTTGCTTCCAAATTTTTCATGGTCTAGAATTTGAAAATTCTTATTTACACCTTCAAAAGGTTGAAGATATTTTGTGCTACCTTCACTGACCAAGATGTTTTAAATGAAATTCTTAGACTAAAACTTTTCCCTTTTTCTTTGAAAGACAGCGCTAAAACTTGGCTTACTTTTTTAAAACCTAGGTCAATTGGTACATGACAAGAAATGCATATTGAGTTTTTTAAGAAATTCTTTCCAACTCCTAAACTAAAGCTTTGAAGAAACAAATTCAAAATTTATCCCAAAATGCAAAAGAAGTTTGTTTTCAATGTTGAGAATGTTTGAAGGATTTGTTGAACTCTTGCTTACATCATAGTTTTAAAAAATAGCTTTATATTAGTTTCTTTTATGAAGGTTTAACTCCTGAAATCTATCAATTAATTGAACCAATATGTAATAGAGAATTTCTTGATAAAGAACTTGATGAAGAATTAAAATTTTTGGATAACTTTATTGAAAGTTCTCACTATTGACAACATGTTAATTCTAAAGGCTCAATTAGGTCTAATCTTGTTAATGCTCAAAGAGGTCTTCATCAACTTAGTCAAGAGAATGATCTAACGCTAGGATTTCTAGTTTGTTAAGAAAGATGTAAGCCATGGAACATAAAAATGTTCAGGAAACAAAGAATAAAACTTTGTGTAGTGTTTGCAAAACTCTGGATCATTCAACTTATGACTGTCTAGTTTTTAAAGAAGAGTCCCCTAAACATGTGAATTTCACAAATCAAATGGATCAACTTAGAAAACCTTTTCTATCTAACGCCCCCTTATGAACATTGCAATAATCGTTACTTTCATCATTATTATCATTATTTATAAGATAAACCATTTAAATTTAAACACAATTTGATAAACATATCTCAGGCTTCATGTATACAAAATTTTTTTAAAAAAAATATTCCAAATATTTCAAATCCTTTTTTTTCATAGTTTATCAATACCAAATTAACAAAACCATAATTCAAATAAAATTTCAAAACAAACTTTAATCAAAATAAATGTAAAACAAGTCCTTTAAATTAATAGTGCCGAAATTTAAGCATTCAAAGAAATAAAAACATAGTTCATAAAAAAAATTATTCTTTTTTGGTGTTCTTCCGTTTCCAATCCATCGTTCATAGCCCACACGTTGCCCTCGCCCTCCACGTATTCCATAGTCCTCTTTCCTTTATCTACAACATGATTATAAATTTAGTAAGCAAAAGCTTAGTGAGTACACTTTCCTATCACACAACATAAAACATTTTATGAACTGTGGAAGGATTTTCCTACAGATACTTTCGAATCAAACAATTAGGGATTTTGGGCCCTCAAATCACCGTTAGATGGACCTGTCCACTCGGATATGCAAGCGTAATTAGAATTACGTGAAGGAAAAATAAAGCAGAAATAAATAACACGCCAAATTTATAGTGGTTCACTCTATTAATGAAGAGCTACGTCCACTGTAGTTCACTATCTGGTATTCTGTGTACAAAAAGCAGTATTACAAAGAAATTAGGATGAAAATAAACGGGCAGAGTTCTGTCTCCTTTTTTCTGTACGTCTCTGTCTATATTTCTCCCTATGTTTCTGTATCCCTCCTTGAAGCCACCTCTCCGCCATATATATACTATGGAGTCGAAACGTGGTCTTTAACCGTCAGATGGGGTGGAGTAGTGCTTCGCAGGTGAATGTGATAATGGGATACGTGTCGGTAGATGATTTGCTGCAGAATCCACTACTTTCGCATATTCTGGTCCTGTACTGAACGTGCGTTAAACGTTGGAACGTGCCATCTGTCGAACCGATACGAGTGATCCAATCGATCGATTCGTCAAACGATCTGGACGAGAGGTACTCTGAATGAATCGATAATCGGTTTGGGAAGTCATGAACACACGAATCGAATAATCGATTCGATCATCCGACCCGTTCGAATAGCTCGATCACTCGTTGGGCCGACAGGGCCCACGGTCAATTTGGGCCTGTCCGAATTGTACCCCAACATGAACATCTTTATGAAACATCATAATCATAATCATCATTAACATAATAGTGCACTTGGTATAGTTTTATATAGAATATATCTTTCATTATCATCATCCATATTAAAAACTTCGTTCATTTTATCTTAAGGGACCCAAGTGTTGCACCGTAAATATCATCATTGTAGGTGCGCCGTCATGAGAGTAGAAGGGTAGCTAATCCCAAACCAAACATGACAATCCAACCTTTTGGACATCATAAACATAAACACAAACATAAAGTGTGCAACACTTAATTAAGTGATACATATATAAAGATATACTTTTAACATACTGTTAGACATTATGCCCTAATGGAGTAAAAATGTAATGAGTTTTTGGAGACATTTTTATCAATAAAGAATTTATTATCATATTTGTTGAATGTATAATAAACAAACAATAGTCTGAGAATGTTGGTCTAAACCTTTAAGAATTGGGCATATGATGGACAGATTATGCGAAAGACACGATTCTTAAGGTGACGGTCTAAATCATAAGATCCACAATCAAGGGAATAAAGTTGGGCGCTTTATTCATGTAAAGATTGTTATGTTGTCTATATCCCTATTAGGAGATGGTTTGTCTTGACTATCGGAGGTGAACTCCGTGAATAGAAACATTGGCACATTGTCATAGGTGACGATGTGTTGGATCGGGACATAAAGTGAATTGATTTGGATTAATAATTCTGTCTTGGCAAATCGATTCACTTTAGACAATCATTTGTATTGCATCTTAATCCTGAGATGACTAGTAGGCCCGTTGTCTTGACTTGTGTCTTTTGATGTGCCAAAGGGTGACACCCACATCTTAATAGTGGTATGCATGCCGGTAC
>CAMOHE010034250.1:656-23379 GCA_946598075.1 Artocarpus hirsutus | reverse complement strand
AATAATCAAATAAATATTCTAATAAAACTTTCTAAATAAATAAATAATTAAACAAATCAAATATGTATTTACATTTACTAAAATCCCATTAAAACAGTTTGTCAAGAGTACCTTTTTGGTTCTCTCGGGCAAACCAATTATTCACCACCGATGTGGCCCAGTTGGGTTTCAGGACCTGCCCCTAAGGTCGTTCACTACACGACCCAATCTCTGATATGGCATCATGCCCATATATCTTTTTATAATTATTAAAATCTCTGTTTACCAAATATAATCATTTACATTCATTATGAAATTCATTATCAACATTTCTCAAGCAACTGTTTGTAAAGATATTTAAACAAAATCATTTCCCAATCAGTCATTGAAAACATTTGATAAAAATCCCTTTTTGGTCAAAATCATTTTGAAATAGGGCTACCAAAGAAAAGGGGTAGAAGTCCTACCTCGATATCCGTGTCGGTGTCCCACACCGTAATCCCGGTCCGCTATACGTTAGCTCTGCGGATTCACGCACGAATCCTTGAATCGAAGCTTGAAAACGATGTTTTTGTTGTTGAATCTCGTTCCTGAGCCTTCAATCTTCTAACCCAAAGCTTAAATCCGAATTTTGTTTCAAAATTTAGAGAGAGAATGGGAGAGAAAGAGGGAAACCGAGAGAGATAGAGAGAGAGGAGAGAGAGTGAGCGAGTGAGAGAAATGAGAGAAGAGAGAGAAAGAGGGAAAATAAATAGAGGGAAAGAAAAAGTAGTTGCACAGGACTATGTACAACAGTATACTGTTTTCAAATCAAATTGTTTCATTGAAAATTATGTTAACAATTAAAAACAATTTAGAATAATTAAAAATCATTAAAAGAGTAAAATAATGCAAGGTTACTAAATTTTCACAAAACATTCAAATTAAATTTAAAATGCTCATTATGGCACACTAATCCACCATTTATCATTCTAATGTCATTTAATTAACTTCGGGGTGTTACATAAGGACACACCAAAGAGAAGTCATAGGAATTGGATCCTTTAAATTATGGTATTTATGAAAATTTCCATCGGTTATTAATCTAGCGTTCATCTCCACGGTTTGAATGCGCAGCCCACTTCTGTGTTCGATACTCAACTTATCTTCCAGAATTTAATTTCCTCAAAAATATGTGTCTTTGAGATATTTCCGCAATCTAAGTTGACAAATATTGGAGAAAAATTCTCTTATAAAGTGCAGTTATCCCACTCCGTATCAAACAAGTCAAAATGACAACCACCCATTAGTTTCAATTATATAATTCCACTCGCTGTCCTCTCTCGTGATCTTCACATATATTCTTTATTCCTCAATTATCAGCTCTCAGCATGTCAACCTTTCGCCAAGTCTCTGGCTATACATCAAGCATAAATAAGTGCATTGCCCAAAGTTGGGCTGACAAGAGAGATGAGATTTATTGACATAATAAAAATCCGGCTATTTCTTTTATTAACAACTTACAACTTTTTATAGTCGTATGCATGGCTATCACTTGTAGTGGTCTCATCTGATCAGAGAATTTTTAACTTTTAGTTCTCGTATTGTCATGACTGATAATCTTTTTGGGTGTATATATATATATATATATATATGCCTGGCACAACACATTCCAAGCAATTGGAAAATATTGATTATAGGAACGTATATTTTAGTCACTAGATCATAATTGCATGAAAGCAAATAGAGTGCAATAAAGCCAAGGATGAATTGCCAGTGATTGTCCGTATAGCTATGCATTTATGTATGCATTTGTCTGTCGGCAGTCCGTTCTTGGCTAAGTTGGGCTCTACTTCTTTCATGCAATGCCATGACATAGCGCGTGTATGAACTTTGCTCGAGAAGTATTTTAATTTTTCTTTTATAATAAGGCCTATTATCAAAACTGGTTTTCAAAAAAGAAACTGTTTTTTTTTTTTTTTAAAGAAACTATTTTTTTTCTCTTCAAAAAAAAAAAAAAGAGAAACTGCTTTCAAAAAAATGTAGCCTCTACTTAGCCTATAGTGTCGTTTTCTAGAAGATGGAGGGCTATTGCTCCGGAGGAGTTTTCTCTATGAGAATGTTAGTTTCCTTCATTTATTTTCTTAACTTAATTTTTCTTTTTTTTTTAATAGTTTGAGTGAGTGGCTTGGTGTTGGAGGGATTTAAATTTCCAGTGTCAATCTATTTGAGATGTTTAAGCTTTTTTTGGGTACCAATAATTTATCCTTATACATACACACTAATGAGTGACAAGCTAGCAAATCAACATTTATAATATTTGGTGCGCAAGCTATGACAACATTAGATATTAGATATGATAGTTTTAGGGGGTATAGGAGAAAATAGGATTAAATTTTAGTTCAATCCAATTATTTGTTATTTTGTTGTCAGGAAAGCAAAAAGTTTTGAATTTTTGGTATCAAATAGTAATTTTTCAAAATTCAAAGGTAAAAATGTAATTTTTGAAAAACATTTAAGCCATATAAAAGTTTGATTTTGGTCCGAAATTTTAAAAACTTATAATTTGGCTCTAAATTTTAACAATGTTTTACAATTAATCCTAAGCTGATATCTGAATTCAAATCTGTCCTTTAAAAATTTTCACCACACTATCTATTAATTTAAATATTTCATCTATTTCTTTCTAATTATGTACACCAAACAGGCCCATATTCCTTTATGATTGACTAAAAATAGGGAGGATGAAATACTGTGGTAAGAGCTTACGAGCCTTTGTTCATTTAATGTTTCTAATCCCATTGCAATAAAATTGTGAATAAACAACGGAACTTTCCATGATAGTTACAAAAAACCCTCATCTTATATAGCAACGAATACAAAAATCATCATTGTATGTTTAGATAACACAATAGATTCCATAAAACATCGTAGAATTCCAACATTCCACGACTATTTTCCTGACACATTTTTTTATAAGCTTCCACGATAGTTTTTTCATGTAATATCTGTTGGGTTTTGTTCGATTTTATGATTTAAATATGCAGCGGAAAATTAAAAATTAATTCCCACAAAACCCTCGCAGGATCCATGTAATTCGATTAGATTAATAATAAAGTCATAGAATTTTACCAGGATGACAAAACGGGCAAGATTCTGGAAGGGAGAAAAGCGGGTTCACTCCGGTGACACCCTAACTCGAGCTTTTAGTAATCAGGATCGGATTCAAACGTTATTACTTAGAGCAACGTCCTCTGCAGGTATCCACATGAACAGACTCTCTCAAAAACGAATTGGTGTGCTAGCACCCTCTTTTTGCGTTAAATGACTCTTTCTATTTTTTAGGGTTTTAATGTCGTTTGCCTTTTAGAATGAGAGAATTCCTTTTCTCTTCTTAATTCGAATAGACACCCTAAAATAGATATATATATATATTGACTTTGAGATAGAGTCAGATTTTAACTATGGTAAACTGTAATTCGAATATGTTTAAGAGAATCTAAATAATGTTTGTAATTCGAATATGATTTAGAAAATCTATATAATGTTAGTAATTCGAATATGATTCAAATAATCTAGATAATGTCAGATTCAATGAACCTAGACATATCTAATACATCGAATCTGGACATTATCAGGTTCATCGAACCTAGACACAGTTAACCCAAAATTCGTTCTTAGTCTGCTCTAAGTGTGTGACCCTGTAGGTTCACATAACATTGGTAGTGGGCTTGAAATTCTGTTTCTGGCTCACAAATCATAAGTGGCCTCTAGCAAGACATTATGATTACCCAAGTTATGCGAATGTTAATAATCCAACATAACCTAATCAACAATAAGTATTAAAGTCCTTTTGTCTCTAGATATCTTGATTGAACATAAGGCATGGTTTACGTCATCCTTATACTATTCAATCATATTATTTCTCGATCTTAAGTAGACTGATATTGATAACCCTTATTAATTTATTCCAGTATGGCCATACATTTTTCTTTAGTCTAACTTATCGATGGGCCCACAGATATCTTTCTCATAATAAATAAGGGACAAATTCCTTCTTAATCATTCATATTCCTTACATGATTCACTCTATATCCAACAACAATCTATTCCATCATCCTGTTAAAGATAATATTAGATTGTGTCAGAATATAGAACTTGTCATGTAGGAAACCATGGTGATTTTAGGTCAGAGGACTAGGATAATACTATTGTGATGAGAATCACTTATGACAATTATCCATGCAGTATTCTCATAGTGGGTCAATCCAATACATCATTTATTAAATATGTATCTATGAGTTGACTTAGTATCTCATACACATGAATAGTAAAACATAATCATCAGTCAAACTTCATACTAGTCTTCATTCATCATTATCCCAATAATAATGACCGGCTAGGGATAATTTAGAATATAATTCAATTTTCACCTAAGAGTTTTACTATCAAGTCACATACTTGATGACCTTAGGTAGAATTAACTATTCATAGAATTAAAATAAAAAACAATAATGAAAATGCCTCTTTATTAATAAAATGCAAAAGTAATAAAATCAATATGTAGTCATTACATAATTGGCCTAGGGCACATCACTAACAATATCGAGCACACAACAACATTTTTAGAAACCGTTATGGAAAAGTAAATAAAAGTCCCCAAATCAAAACACAGATTATAAGAAGAATATGAGCAACATAGAAACCACAATAGTACTTCTAAAAACCACAAACCTCCAAAACTGTCTTTCCACCATCATCCCACTTTGCCGCCACCATCCACCGACTTCATTTCGTCTCCTCATAAATTGTTCATAAGTGCTCTATTGTTTTTTAATCATTTAGTTTGTAATATTTGATGTAATTAAGTAGTTTATTGTTAGATATTATTGATAGGTTGTAGTAATTAGAAATTTTTACCTTATTAGTAGTAGGTTTTTGCAGGTTAATTTATTGTTTTGCACCTTAAATATTGTTGGTACATATTTGTTACTTTCTTGGCAAAATTATTTAAATTGATTGCCTGTATTTTCATTTTTTCATTTTATTTTTATTTTGATTAGATTATTGTTAGTTTGTTATAGACACGGTTGAAATTTATATGTGAAATTCAATTATATGATTTTGACTCTGTAAGTTTTGAATAAATATATTTTGGATTTAGGACTTGCAAATGGATAAGAAATGGATGCACACTAACATATTGACTAAACAATTTGTAAATGATGTAAATGAATTTTTATTATTTGCCAAAGCTCAGGTGCAAGATGATAAGATTTGTTATCTTCGTGTTCATTATTAAAATCATAGACCTCATTTAATTGAAGATGTTAGAGGACATTTATTTCGATATGTGGTTGTTCATGGATATCAAACATTGTATTTACATGGTAAGCCTTGTTTCAATCCGACTTCAAATAGTACGGGAAAGAAACCTATTGTTGAGGAAACTAATAGTGATAATATGCAAGGTAAATAATTTTTAAGAACATTTTTTACATCATCCGGAGTTATTTGAGATAATGATGAATAATACCGAGACAATCATGCATGAAGGACATCTAAAATTTTTACAAAATTGTTCACTTAAGTTAGGTTATGGAATTTGGAAACATCAAATGAGTAGACAATTTCTAGTTTCATAAATTTTTTAGAATTTCTAAAAGAGCTTCTATTGGAAGATAATAAATATATCATCTAATATATATGAGGCCAACAAGACTTCAAGTACTTTGAAATGGAATATGAGAAAAAGAAATGCTTATGAAAGGATTGCTTCATTTACTAAAAGGAGTATGAGGGCTTGAATGAATGCTTGGTTTGTAAAGAGTCAAGGTGGAAGAAAGGTAATGAGCCATCTAATGGTAAGAAAGGGATGTTGACAAAGGTGTTGTGGTATATTCCACTAGGACCATGTTTGAGGCATTTATTATGAAACACAAAGCATGCCAAGAATTTTACTTGGCACTATGAAAAATGGATCGATGATAGTATGCCAAGATATCCGATGGGCTTACTACAATGGAAGACTTTTGAAGCTGATCATCTAGAGTTTAGAAAGGAATCAAGAAATCTATCTTTTAGTAGGTCGATGGATGAAATGATCCCAAATAGTGACATGATAGTAGGCATAGTACTTGGTCTGTAATAATTGTTAACTTTAATCTCTCTCCAAAAAGGTGCATAAACTGAAGGTTTTTGATGTTGACTCTATTGATCTCTGGTCTTCAACAACTGGGGAATGACATTGATGTTTACTTTGTATCATTAGTCAAGGACCTAACGAACTTGTAGGGAAATAGGATTGAAGTTAGAGATGCTTAACTTGTAGAGATGTTCACACTCTGTGCAATGTTGATTATATGAAAATCTATTCGATTATTCGTTGAAGAGTTCTCTTGGTTGCCCTTTTTGTATGAAGGAAACATCTTACACACGGTTAAAGAATGGCAACAAATCAAAGTAGGATTGAAAATCTAAATCAATGTATCCAAGAGATGTTAAATCCTTGTCAAAATACACTATCATATTACTTCTAGTCCTTTTCAGGTACTTAAAATATGTTTGATAGTCATCCAATGGTTTGGTATAGGATCCTACTAATATCGACTTACGATATCTTGACCATGTATCATATGTCTGGTCGTGTACAAAGCATCGTATATATGAGACTACCTATTGCCAAAGTATAAGGTACCTTCTCATGTATTCTTTTTCCTCATCACTTTATGGACAATATTGCTTGGAAAACACACTTACTTACCTCATAGAAATAAAAATAAAGCCAAATTTGCTTTCCAAGAATGGAAGGAAACATACTTACTTATCTCTAGCAAATCACATAGAATCAAGTGAAGAAAAGAGAAAGCTTTGTAAATGTCTTGCTTTGTTGAAAGTGTCAAATGGTTATTCTTCATACTTTAAAAAATTGGTGTTGATGAAGGGTTTAAAACTTGGCATGAAAACACATGATCATGATATTTTGGTGAAACAATTACCACCATTGGCATTGTGGGTAGCTCTTGCAAAGGTTGTGAAATTCGCAATTACCAAGTTCTGCTTGTTATTTAATTCAATATGCTCCAAGGTAATTGATCCACTTATGCTAGATTCACTGCAATCGGAGTTGATGAAAACCTTGTTCATGCTTGAGAAGTCTTTCGAATCACTCTATAAAAATAGTTGTTCATGTACTTTAATGCACATATTTTTGTTACGCTATTAATTTTTTTTTAATTTTATTTAATTTTGCTTATTTTTATATATTATATTTTCTAGTTTTTTAATATGATTTAATTTGATTTTAATTGAATTTTATCATCATCATCATTATCATCTCATCCATTTCTTTTATTTTCCTCTTTTGTGTAGTGAAAAAGGAAATTTGGCAATTTAGCATTACCTTGGGGTCAAAAAGATAAAGAAAATTCAAACTGAAAACAGCTCTAAATGCTTCACTAGACATGAGACTCGTCAATACCAAAAAGCTCACACTAGAACTATTAAATCAACTTTGGAACAGTTCTAATTGGCATGTGTATTTCATGCTGAGATAAGGCGTGTCCTGAGACATCTCTAGAAACCCCAGCAACTCCACAGCCAATCATGACACAACACGTGGTGCACTTGTCGACCACAAGTGCCCAGTGCTTGTCATGCTATGCTTCTCGCCTTCTATTTGTTTTTGTGCGCCCTCAACTCCAACAAACTAAGCACCGTTACATCGCCTAGCTCTCCTAACGCCCAACCATATGAAAGATGCTGATTGGGGGGTATAAAAGACGAGTTGATTCTTTGAGGAAAGGGAGCACACCCAGACTCCCTTTTTCTTAACAATGGTCCAAACCCAAATTTTTGGGGATTTTGGTGCTAATTTCAATAATTAATGCTAGTTTTATTTTTATTTTTAACCTTTATTTTTAGATTTAGTTTTAATCTTTGCAATTTATCTTTAACAAATTCAAGGGCAAACCATTTTTAGAACTTCAAGAAGGCAAAAGAGGATAAAAGATTAAGGATTTCTCCACAAACATTTATTCTAGTCTTTATTCTCTTTCAATTTTTGTGGTTTTAATGATGCGTAAACTCTTTTAGTTATTATTGATAATTATTGCTATTGATTCCATTTTCATATTTTGGTTTGTGTTTTTAGCTTTATTTGTGATTATATGAAGTTAAATTTCTTAAATTACTTTGTCTAGAGGGCTATAGACCCAAGTTGAGATTTGTTTAGATTATTGCCTTTGATTAATGCAAGTTGATTTCCATTTTCTCGCTATTTATGTTTCCTTCAGTCTAATGCCTCTAGTTGATTGCTCACCAGTTAGTTGATTTTGTATCTATGACTAGTACTTGGGAAAGAAGGATTCTTGATGTAGGTTTAGGAAATACAACCAATAGAATTGTAGACTTAGGAGACCTATAATTTTTTTATGGCTAACTAATAGAACTTGCTTAATGAGTCCCTAATAATTAATTTTAAATAGGCATATTGGAATTAATTATTATGGGTATTCTTCAATTGAGTACTTAGGAGAGGAAAAATTGAGGTCATGAGTGTCCTAAGCTAAAAAATTGGAGAAATTAATGTATCAATAATATAGGCAATTGCCAATAATTATGGAAACTTGATGAAATAACTCCTTTAGACCCATTTTATTATCATTTATTTTCATTTTAGTTTTTACTTTTCATTTTCATTCATTTTATTTTATTTTCAATTGTCTAAATAATTCTAGAGTTAATCGAATTTTGGTACTGCTGAGTGTGATTTGGTCAGACTTAAATCATGAAGCGATAGCCTACCATGATAAGCTTAGCATAAAGTTAGAACGGCTTAAGTCCAACTATAGTGATCGATTCAAGACAATAAATATCATTAGGTTTGTTAGTTCATTGCTCCTGCAATCAGTAAATTCAATCGGTTCAATTTGATGTAAAGGTTGTTGTTTGGTTCGCTTAGGAGTGTATTGGTAGCCTTTGTTGAAAATCTAACACGTATGGGTTTGTTTGGATCCGAGGGAGACATCCATTAAACCATGAAGGATAATTGGAGACTAACACGTGTCTCACTGCTTTATAGCACCATTACGTCCACAATCCTAAGAAGAGTCTCTATAAATAGAGGCATTGGAATTCTCTCATACTTACACATGCATTGCAGAAATATTTCTAGAACCATCTCCTTTTCCTTTTGGCATGAAAAATCTTGTATGTTGTACTCATTCCAATATCACAGTGAAGAACAATAGTAGACATGGCTTTATTTATAGAATGATTAGCTTTAAACTCCGTGTTCGGTATCTTTATTTTTTTGCATTTACTTTTATTTCAATTTTGTTGATTTGAGTTCAGCATATATTCAACTTGCTAATCGTGTTTATAAAGTTTATCAAGACCTAATAATGGTGATCTAAGTGCCCAAATTATTTAGATAAAATTAATAATTACAACTCTAACCTAATTTAGTTTAATAGTAGATCGAACATCTACAGTTTGGCACTCGTCGTGGGTCCACTAAATCTCCAATTCTAAGATTCTTAATAGCTTCAACTGTAAGCGATGATGGCTAATGATAACAACGACAAAAGTGTTCACCATGAGTAGGATGAAGAAGTGCTAACCGCTTTGCAGGGAGACGAGCAACTTTAAGTACTTTCTGCAGAAGTTGAATCATAGAAAAAATTGCTTCAGGAGCAAGCAACCCGATCCTAGAAGCATACTGATGGCTCGAGCAACTTAGTAGTAAGAACAACTCGCTTAGAAGCCAAGTTAGCTACCAAAATTCCTAGCTTCTTACATACTCTTATTACTACCTATACTTTGGGTAGTCGGCCTCTCTAACAATGTAGTGGCAATACCAAATGCTGCCCTCTTCCAAATAGCAACCCATGTTCGATACTATCGGTAGAATGTAGCCCTTACACACAACACTGACAGTAGTGAAAGCAACTCCAATTTTTACGATTCTAACAACTACATCGACCACGACGACCATAGTGACCCAATAGACTATGGGACTATAGGCAACTAGAAACATGGGGTTACCTAAGCAAAACATGCTCAAGCAAAACATAAGGTGTAATGCCCTTTTATAGACGTCAAAGATATCGTTATATTCATCCTTGTTATCATTAATTAAGATAAACTATTCAAATTTAAAAACATAATTTGATGAACATATCCCCAGGATCTATACATATATATATTTTTATAACATTTATAAATATACAATCATATATTAAAACTACTTATATGTAAAATTTTCAAATAGTTTACCAATTCCAAAACAATGAGACCATAATTTAAATAAAATTTAAAACAACTTTAAAATCTATTCAAATAGTTCTTAGGCCAAACTTCGGACATCAACAAGCCGAACATGACCGACAATCTAAACTTCAACCACCAACAGGCCATCCAAGGCACTACAAAACAGGGGTTTTAAAACATTTAGATCAGTAGGCCGATCTTCTGCAAAATTAATACAATGTAAAAACAAGTCTTTTTACTTAATAATACAAAAATTTAAAATACAAAGAAATAGAAACATAGTTCAGAAACCCCCTTTTTTTTAAATGAAAAATTTCTCTGTTGGCATTCTTCCATTTCAATCGATCATCTGCAACATGATCATAAACTAAGTAAGCAAAAGCTTAGTAAGTACACTTTCCTATCTCACAACTTAAAACATTTTATGAACACCTTTACGAAACATCATAATCATAATCATCATTAACATAATAGTGCACTTTGCATAGTTTCATATGGAACATATCTTTCATTATCATTATCCATGTTAAAACTTCAATCATTTTATCTTTGGGGGCTTAAGTGTTGCACCATCATCATCATCGTAGGAGCACCGTCATGAAAGGACAAGGGTAGCTAATCCCAAACCAAACCTGATAAGTCTAACTTTGGACATCATAAATATAGACATAAACATAAACATAGGGTGCACAACACTTAATTAAGTGATGCATATATAGATATACTTTTAATATACCTCATCATTGAAGCATTCGTTAAACCTTCTTGTTGCAACAAGAGTTTTTTATTTCATGAGAAAACAATATGTAAAAACAAACTTAAAAATTATCATAAAACACATTCTCAAAACTTTTTCGTAAACTTTATCATGTTATAGGTGAGAATGCACTTACTTGCCTTGCTTACTTAAACCTTATCTTAGATGACGTCACCGTGGTCTCGATGTGCTCACTTCTTGGTGTGTTCATGTCATACATCCATATACAAATAAAAATAAATGTCATGCTCATGAAATCATCCAAAACCATATGACATTATTTATACTTCTGTCTCAAGAAGTACAAGAGCATAAATACAGTTTACTAACTTATAAATATTCATGCAAAAATTGCAATACTAATACCTACCTGACCCTTATGTATTCATAATTTAATAACCCATAATTCATATATAGTTAAGGCATGAGATTTTGCAGGGACATAACCAAAACATATATGAATTACCATAATTTTTCTTTAGCCATAAAAATTTCATTAGACAATTAAAATAAGTCACATTACACACAACACAAAAATTGCTAGCAACAACAAAATAGTGAGCAGCCCTAACATATGCTCATAAAATAAATTATCTATAACCTAAAATAATTTCATAAAAATCCTACATACAATAAACACCTAAAACTATAACATATCCAAAATTTAACTTCAAATAAATTTTCAACAATTCAAAACATTCATTAGAATTCAAAGACAAAATAAACCTTAAATACATAAGGTAGTGAGCAATACATGATCTTCATATTCAAACAATTAAAATAAAATTACTTTGACCCTAAAATTTTTTTGACAACTGGATGTAGTACCACAAAAAGTTTCATTAACAAATAAATTTGTTTGGTCATACAAATAGGTCATACAAGCAAGAAGTCAAAAATTCACTAATTTAACAACTAAAAATTCAAGAACTGATCAAATATTCATCAAATCACCATGAAATTTTTCATATCATAACCTAACATGTGTACGAATATTTTTGTAAAATTTCATTCAAATCACAATTCATTTGCCCTATGAACGAAGACTATACTTTTGTGCAACATACCAATTAGCAACCATTAAACTATGAGTAGCAGTGAATAAAAATTTCATAACTTAGCATAGAAAACTCCAATTGGCATGGAATTATGAGGAATATCAAATAACACATATATAAATGTCATAGAAAAATTTCAAAGCAAATGGAAATTTGTAGACAATGTTATAGGGGTCGGATTAAAACGAAAAATACAATTACTATAGTAACCTAGAATGAATTCTTTCCTCAAAATGATTCCTCTCTAATTTTCATTGAATTTTCCTAGTAGTTCTTTCAAATTTTTGTAGAGAATAAGGGAGAGAAGGGGAAGAAAATGTGGAGAAAGAAAGAGATAGTGCCTTAGAAAATTTTAGAGAGAAAGAGGGAGAGAAAATGATAGAGAGAGAGAAATATTTACGTGAATGATATTATAAGATGGCTAATGATCTCTTTAATATCAAAAAATATTTTATTTTTAGAATAAGATGCTTACACATCGAAAATAGAGCAAGTTAAGGAAAAAAATCAATGATTTGTTATAACTACCAAATCCTATCTTTTCAAATTAGGAAAACTTATCACAAATCAAATTATCTTTTAAAAAGAAAAAGTTAAACCTACCCAAGCATAGAAAAGGAAAGAGATAAAAATATATCAATTATTCAGAATTCTTAAATCAAATTAAATGAATCATCAATGGTACAACTTTGGAATTATCTGTTGATTTCCCGTCAGTAGCGTTCGGCCTACTAATGACTTAATTCGGCCTGCCGAAGTTGTTAGTTCAGCCTGCCGATTAAATCCATCAGCATATCATTCTAGAAAATAAGTTTAGCTGTCAAAGTGCTAGTTAAAGATTCCCAAAATTACATATTAAATATTTATCATGCATACATTATAAATTATCTAAACACCTTGAGCACATCAATTCAACGTGACCGTCATCTGTCATAATTATCAAATAAATGGTCAGTAACAATATATATACTTAACATCGTTAAATATCTCTTATTATCTGTTACATAAAAAATGGCGGGTGTTAGATAAGGCTTGTTGAGAAGAAGATTGATCAGACATGATAAAGGCAACAAGAAAGACCCTTATGCTTGATCACATTTTGAAGAACATCCGCAAGACTCTATTCACGACAAGAATTACTTCAGTTGTCCCTCTAAAGTATAGGAATCTTTTGTTTGCTCATTTCAAGGAACTACAGACTCGAAGGACCACCTCCTTTAGTACAATAATGTGGCCAATATGAAGAATATCCCAAACTCAATATTTGATGAGATGATATGTAAATTATTCACACAAAGCTTAAAAGGACCAACATTAAGGCGTTTCAATAATCTTTCAACTGAAACAATTGGCAACTTTGAAGAGCTAGCCTATTAGTTTATAATGGCTTATTTAATCCACATCAAGACAAAAAAAGTAACCAAGGATCTATGGTTGGTTTTTGAAAGCCTAGACAAGTCCCTTTGGGCTTACATTAAGAGGTTCAAGAAGGCTATTTCAAAAACCTTTTCATTGTACTTATTTATGAAGTACTCCATGGACATAATCAGACAATTTCCACCCATACTTAGTTAGGTGAAGTACTTGTTTATTCTTGCTAACTATATCTCTAAGTAGGTTGAGGACAAGGCTTTTGTATATGGAAAAGAGAAGCATGTCGAGTGATTTAACTGGTGTAACAATCATATGTCAATTTAGAGTTCCCAATGAGATCATTACCGACAATGGATCTCAATCATCTCAAGCTCCTTTAAGAAATTCTATCAATATTAGGAGATCATCTTTAGTTTTTTAACTCCCAGATAACTATAGAGGAGTGCATAAGCTGAAGCCACCAACAAGACAATACTTATAAACCTCAAGAAGAAACTCAAGGCAAGGAAAAGATGTTGGGTCAAGGAGCTACTAATGGCTATATGGGCATATCAAATCACTCCAAAAAGAGCAATTAGTGAGTCCTTATTCTCTCTTCTTTATGGAATTGAGGCTATAATACCAATTGAGGTAGTCACACTTGACCTTCGCATCGATTATTTCTCTTTGAACGAGCCAATGAATGAAAAATGCTCAAAGATGCACTCGATATGATTTATGAGAAAAGGGAGAATGCTTTCTATCACCATAGTCGTTATTAGCAAACAACTACTAGATTCTACAATTTTAAGCATAAGATCAAAATGTTTTCAAAAGAAGAGCTTATCATGTGAAAAGTGTTCCAGAATACAAGGGAGGCAAAAGCCAAGAAACTTGTTGCCAACTGGAAGGGTCCTTATGAAGTCAAGCGAGTCATTCAAGATGGCGTTTATAAGTTGGAAAAGCTCAAAGGCATAACCATCAGTAAGAGTTAGAACGCACATCACCTCATGAAATACTATGTATAATTTTATTTTTCTTTGAAACCAAGCAACTTTTTTGTTTTTTTCTTCTCTAGAAAATAAATTGTCTCTTTTGATTCATCTTGCAATAGGTTGTCCATTGACATAATTCCTGAGCATCAATCAAACAGGATCATTAGCAATGGATGTAATGCCCTTAGGCTTGTAAGGATGAACTACATACGACTTGATCCCTAACTATAGATATGTAAGCAGCTCATGTTCTATAAACAATTGTAGCCATTTTCTTAATTAAACAACCATTTTGCTCATAAAGTCACTTTTTCTTAATTTATGGTTTGTTTTGCTATCATCATGGCTCAACGAAGCTATCTATATGACTTGTTCACCATTGGGTCCAAAAACCACATAGTGCTTGGTTCGACACATTATTGCCCTTTATGTGGCTTAAGCGAGCCGTCTCTATGGCTTAGCCATTTTCATGGCTTCTAATCTTGTGCACTGTGTTCGATCTACTTACCCATTATATTAGTTTGATAATGCTATTTCATGGAGTAGCCATTTTCATGTCTCAAATTTTATCAACACTATGTTTGACCTACTTATCTATTGTTCGATTCGATTAACCATTTACATAGATAAATTTTCATGTATTAGAATCGACTCACTCTTCTATAGTTTTATTTGATATATAGTTTTATAGTTTAGCCATCTTTTTGTTTGGGTTTGATTTAATCACCTAGTTCTATTCAGTTTAACTAATAAATGAAAGTTGATTTTGCTAGTATTACTTGTTGCCTAGCAATTGTTTCAAATAAATCATAAATTGTCATCGCAGCATCATGACTTACTAACATTAATGTTAGCTCAATTTGAGAATCATTTAAACCTTTTAATTTGGTCTGATTTAGATAGGATTATATCAGTTTGCTTTTATAGTACATGGAAAGAAACTTTAGGGGGAAAGTAGAAGGATCAATTATGATATTAATTCTGGATTGCAATGATAAGAGGTTCAAATATGAACATAAATGATTACAAATTTCAAATATAGCACTTACAAAAACTTAAAGAAGAGAGAGGAGCAAGTTTTACAAAAATTTGAAGAAGATAGAGGATCAAGTTTTTCTTTCAAGTCTCGAGAGCAACAGGATCGGTAGAGTCTGTATTCTCTAGAGGTTGAGCAGTCAAATTTGATGGAATAGTGAGATTTTCTTCAGTGTAATCCTTTTTAGTATTACTCTCGTTCGCTTTGTTCTCTACTTCAGAATCAGCATCTGGTGCCATTAAATCTTCCAATTTGGAGATCTCTGTGCACCGACATCCACTTTTTTCCCTAATGCCCATTGAATTCCTTAAAGAACTTGAACTTGGCTCTAATTGTTGAATAGTTATGCACATCAAGGATTTGCTCTTTACATGCAGCAGCTTTGCTAGTTTTCTCCTTAACCTCCTTCTTCACTTGGTCAAGTTTGGTCTCTCTAAAATGGAGGTTGATGCTTAGGCTAATTACTCTTTCATTTGTTGTGGCCAATGCTGCAACAACTTCGATTATTTCTTTCTCTATTTTCTTCTTCTCTTCCTCTGCAACCACCTTCTTTTTTTCGGCCTGGATTTGTTCGTCTAGTTCTCTTATTAGAGTGGTGAGCCTGTCATATTTGATTTCAGCCTTGTTCATGAAAACATTGTATATTTGGAAAGACTGCATTTAGTAGAGGGTTAGGTAAATGTACAAAAGAAATGTTTGAATCGAAGCAACACTTGTTTAAATTTTACCTAGACAAAAGGTATTATGGATTCACTTTCCACCGAACTTTGTCTCATAGGTCAAAAAGTTAAAGCTCTTTGCAGCCCTAAAGGCTGACTCTCTATCATGTAAGACGCTCGCATCCTTCAGCATATTAAGCATTTTCTCATCGATTTCTTCAACGTCGGTTTCTTTTACTTGAAAAGGCTCAACCTTGGCTAGTTTTCTCTTTTTTGAAGCAGGGGGTTGAATATTGAAAGAAGGAGGTGTGGCTGATTTGTGGTGTCAGTTAGTTTGGAAGGTGAAGGTTTATGGGCATCAGAGGCATCAGCTTCGCTACACTCGTTCTTCTTTCTTCTCATTTCTTTAGCTGTAGCCTTAGCAGCAGCTTTCCTCTTAAGCACTTGCTTAGCAAGTAGGAAAGTGACTCTTGACGACGACATCATAGTTTTTGCAAGCATGGCATCCTTATCAGAAAGTGGACTATGAATTTTGATGGACTATACAACCATTAAATTGCACTACAACAAACCAATCGATGCAATCAAGGAAATGTATGAGGATACATGTTGTAATTTCTCTAAATCATCTCCATATTAATGATGCGCTGATCCGATCGGTCCGTGATATCTCTACCTAAGTTCTTTCTCTAACTGATGTGATCCTATTGAACCATTCCTTAAAATTCTCTCTTATTGGAGGTGGGTGGTTTAGTTCATAATCTGCCATGAAAGCCAAAAATGTAAAAATTAGTTGGAATGACTAAATTGAATGAAAGAATATTTTAAACTCACCAATGTGACTAAATGTAAAAGGAAAAAGAGAAAGAGTGGAAAGTTAAACTGAGTCATGATTGATAGACATGAAGAGCTATTTTTCTTCCTACAACCTATTTGTATTGATGAAATTAGCAATAATCCACTTCAATTACCTGTAGACGAAATAGAATTGACCCTTGTTCTTGTTATTTGGCTTCATGCAATAGCACCTCAAGAAATTTGCGATCAAGAAATCTCCTCGATGAGGACAATCAAAACTAGCAGAAATTGCATCTTGTTTGGCATTAGCTACGTTACTGAGATCTAGAAATGGAAGGCAACTTCAAGTACGAACTTGGGGATAGGAAGTTGCCATCCTAATTCAAACCACTTCGTGTACATGCACTGGTTGCTCGTCAGGATAAGGAAGGCGTATATTAACTGATGCAAGAATTCCATATTTTGCATAGATGTTTGATATGTCATCGCTCTTAAGGGTCAACTCGAGGTTCTTTTCAAAGAGAGAAACCTCTTAGTTACTGATTTGTATATTCTTGGTGCTGGGGCTCATCTCTTTTATTTCAATCGGTGGTAGATGTGTGTCTGTTTCTTTCTTATGGCATGACGTTTAGATCATTCATGGCCTTTCATCCTCTTTACTAGTTCCAGCACCACTAATTTGTTCATTCCATTAGATTCTTGATTGCTGTCGAATCCCTTGATCGATGTCTTTATCATCATCAGTACCCTAGTGAACACTTCTGTCACTCAAACTATAACTAATATCAATAAGTTTCTTTGATATTTTGATGATAAACAGGATTCCTAAGGGACATCTAGGGCTAAATGGATCGAAAGCCTTAAAAACTTAAGTTTTGAGGATTTCTTAGAAAGTTATTTAGTTTTCTAATCCCCAAGAAGCCAAACAATCCTAGAAACTATGGAGTATCTTAGAAAATGAGGTGAAAATGGAACCAAAATGTGCAGAAAAGAAAGAAAATGGATCTAGGGAAAGAAATAGCAAGAAAATCAAGGAAAAGGCAAGAATTTTGCCTAGAAATCTTGAGCACTTGGAGCACTTGGGAAAAAGTCTTGAAAAATTAGAAGAACTTCAAAGGAGAGAAAAAAAATAAGATGAAAAGGAAAGAGGCTTGCTTATATATTTGTCTGAAAATCGTAATGGATGGCGAGGATTTAATCTTTAGGAAATGATCTAATAGTTAAGATCACATGTCTTTTTAATTTTCTACTCAAATCGAGGTATGGTCTCATCAATTAGTGGCTAATGTTAACAGTATAGTGATATTTTGAAATTACTAATGAAATCATGACACGTGTATGTGAGTAACTGATGCTTGTATTTTCACGAGGAAGGGTCATGATTATAGTATGAACATAAGATTTTGTGTAGAGTAAGTAACGGTTAATTAGATCAAGATATATGGTCTAATCAATATGTCTGATGACACTCTTGTAGTCGATCTTATGGACAGGATTAGACGGCTATCTATTGGGGTGTGATTTGGTTAGACCAAATCATGAGGTGATAGCCTAGCATGAAAAGCCTAGCCTAAGGTTAGAATAAATTGAGTCTAATAATGCTGATCAATTCGAGTTTACTAATACTGTTAAGTTTGTTAGTTCATTGATTGTTCAATCTATGAACTCAATCATTTCGATTTGATGTAAGGTTTTTGTTTAGCCTTCATTGAAAATCTAACAAGTATGGGTTCATTTGGATCGACAAGATGGATTCGAGCTCAAATGGTGCAAGGAAACATTTGTTAAAACATTAAGGACAACATAGGGTTGTGGTTCAAGATTCATGCCCAATTAGAGACTAATGTAACACCTGCCTAACATGATCCTAAAAGACTCATCTAATTACATTAAGTAGTGTGACGTATTACCTTTTTACTTATGTTAATCTTAATATGTCATTCACGATGAGTATAAAAGTACAGGAGAATTTGGACTTTTAAAAAGTTTTAACTAGTAAGGGTATCAAAACATATGTAATGCATTCCAAATGACTAGCCAAATATATACAATAAAATACATCTCTCAAAAAAAGGCTCAACTCACTATAAGAAATTATTGATTATATGACTTTTATTTCACGATCGTTTCCTAAAAACCATCATGGTAAGGCGAAAAAAGTGCAATGAGTTATGCCCACAAAAACGAAGACCGCTATGGGATAGGATTAGAGCTACGACGATGTTTTTTGAAAAACCGTCATGGAATAGGTAAGCTACCACGACGGTTTTTTGAAAAACCATTGAGATATCTCATATATTCCATGACGGTTTTTCAAAAAACCGTTGTAGAGTATGTGAACTACCACGACAATTTTTCAAAAAACCATCATGGTAGCTATAAGTATATTCCATAATGGTTTTTTAATAAAACCGTCGTGGTAGCATACTTAAAACTCCTTTTTCCCAGCTCGATATTTAGACACAATTTAGAAACTCACTTCACAAATACAAATACAGACCCATTCGAATCAGCTGCCATCGTCCCTCTTTGCCTCCACATTGCTTAATCTCAGCTCAAATTGTAAGTTTTCATTAGAAATTGACAAATTGTTGTTGATTGTGTTGTATAATTAATCCAAAATTGATAAATATTTTTTTTTATTGTTTATTCCAGAAAATTTGTATTGTGGATCATGGGTATGATTTCTTTGTTTTTTAATGAGTATGTGTAACTTGTTTTATGATGGGTGATGTTTTTGTTTTATGATTAATTGATATATATAGGTGGGTATATATATAAATTATGAAATTAATTTTAATTGAATATTTGTTATTTATTATTTTGATTTAGGAATTGCGAAATGGATAGAAAATGGATATGGGATTTTCGATTGTCTAGAGAGCATGTGAATGGTGGGGAAGAGTTCTTGGATTTTGCCAAAAGTCATTCCAATGGTGATAAATTCGGTGTCCTTGTGTTCAATGTGGAAACCATAGATTGCATCCAATTCCAATTGTTAGAGGACATTTATTTCGAAATGAAATTATAAGCAGTTATCAAACGTGGCATTTTCATGGCGAGTATAATTTCAATCCAACTTTACTAAGCAAAGAAAAGCAAGCTATTGTGGAGAATAATATAGATGATCAAGATAATATGGTTGACATGGTCAATGATATAGAAGAACACTTTGAGCACCGTCTGGATTATTTGAGGCAATGATGATTGATGCAGAGACCTGTGTATGAGGGGTATACCAATTTCACTAAATTGTGTGCTTTAGTTGGATTATAGAAATTGAAAGCGTCGGGTGGGTGGTCAAATTCTAGTTTCACAAAGCTGTTCAAATTTTTAAGAAGGCTTCTACTAGAGAGTAATAAATGATCAACTAGTATGCATGAGGCTAAGAAGACTTGAACCACTTTGGGAATGGATTATGAGAAAATTCACGATTGTGAAAATGATTGTGTTCTCTATAGGAATGAGTATGGGGACAAGAATTATTATCCAGTTTGTCAATAAGCAAGGTGGGAGAAAGGAATAGAGCCAAAAGATGGCAAGAATGGAGTGCCAAAGAAAGTGCTATGGTACATTCCACTAGTACCACGTTTGAGGCGTTTATTCGAAAACCCAGAACATGCCAAGAATTTGACATGGCATCATGACAAATGGGTGGATGATGGTATGCTTAGACACTTGGTAGATTCACCACAATGGAAGACTATTGAAGCCGATCATCTTAACTTTAGTGCGGATCCAAGAAACATACATTTTGCTTTGTCGACGGATGGAATGAACCCACATGGTAACATGAGTAGTAGGCATAGCACTTGGCCAGTAATATTTGTTAACTATAATCTCCTTCTAAAGATGTGCATGAAGCGGAAGTTTTTAATGTTGTCTTTATTGATTTCGGGTCCTCACCAACCAGGCAATGACATTGATGTATACTTGGCAGCATTAATCGACGACCTAAAAAAGTTGTGGGAATATGGAGTTGAAGTTAGAGATGCTTATCAAAAAGAGACGTTCACACTCCGTGCAATGTTGATATGAACAATTAACGACTTCCCCACATATGGCAATTTATCTGGTTATTTGGTAAAGAGTTCTAATGGTTGTCCTATTTGCATGACAGAAACATCTCACAAACGGTTCAAGAATGGAAAGAAAAACATTTTTCTTAAACATAGAAGACAGTTGCCAAGAGATCATCGCTACCGCAAACAAAAGAAAGCCTTCGATGGCAATAGTGAAGAGAGAGGCCCTCCTCGCCCTTTGACATGTGAACAAATATTTGAAATGATAAATGATATAAGAGTCGTATTTGGTAAGAGAAAGCGAGGTAAGGAAAAGCCGCCAAATGATGGATAATGGAAAAAAAAAGATCAATGTTTCCCTACTAGAAGGCACTTTTTGTTCGCCATTGCTTTGATGTTGTGCATATTGATAAAAACGTTTATGAATCTATAGTCGGCACATTGCTTGACATTTCGAGCAAGACTAAGGATGGTGAAAAAGCTCGGTTGGATATCATAGAAATGTAGATTAGACCTAATTTGTTTCCCAAGAAAAGAGGGAACCATACTTACTTACCTCTGGCAAAGCACACGTTATCAAAAACAGAAAAGAGAAAGCTCTGTGAATGGCTTGCTTCATTAAAAGTGCCAGACGGGTATTCTTTGAACTTCAAAAACTTGGTGTCGGTGAAGAATTTGAAACTTATTGGCATGAAAATACACGATTGTCATGTGTTGATGTAGCAGTTACTACCACTTACTTTACAGGAAATTCTAACAAAGGATGTGAGATTTGCAATTTCTAAGTTGTGCTCGTTCTTCAATTCAATATGCTCGAATGTCATTGATCCACTTGTGCTAGATTCACTGTAATTGGACTTGGTACAAACCTTATGCATGCTTGAAAATTATTTTCCACCAGGATTTTTTGACATCATGATTCATTTAATAGTGCACTTAGTACATGAAGTGAAGTTATACTGACTGGTGTATTTGAGATGGATGTACTCATTTGAAAGATATATGAACATTTTGAAGGGCTATGTGAAGAATTGAAATAGGCTGGAGGGATGTATTGTAGAAAGTTACATAGCTGAGGAATCGGTTGAATTTTGCTCTAAGTACCTATCTAATGCGGACACAATTGTGGTGCCAAATACTATAAACATTAAGGCTAGGGGACTATCTACGGGCAATCCTTCATCAGTAAATCGAGAGAAGTAGGAGCAAGCTTGTCTTTATGTATTGCACAATGCTAATGAAGTGGAGCCTTTCGTTGAGGTGCATATGAACGAATTAAAAAAACCATACCTAAAAAGAGCATGAAATGAGAAGTGGTTGTGTAACACCCCGAAGTTAATTAAGTATAATTAGAGTATTAAATGGTGGATTAGTGTGCCATAATACGTGTTTTCAACTTAAGTCTATCATTTTCTGAAAATTAAGAAAACTTATGTTATTTTACTCTTTTAATAATTTTTAATTAATCTAAATTGTTTTTAATTGTCAATTTAAAATTTTAACAAAGCAATTTGATTTGAAAAAAAAAGAGTGTGCTGTTGCACATAGTTCTATGCAACCACTTTTCTCTCTTTTCCTCTATTTATTTCATTCTCTCTTTCCTCACTCTCTCACTCACCCATGCTCTCTTTCTCTCCTCTCTTCCCCTCTCTCGTTCTCTCTCTAAAATTTTGAAACAAATTTTGATTTCAAGCTTCGGAAAAGTAGATTGAAGGCTCGGGAACGAGATTGAACAACAAAAAAATCGTTTTAAAGCTTCGATTCAAGGTTAGTTTTAAATTTCCTAAACTTTTTCAATTTTTTTCAAATTTTCTT
>CAMOHE010034228.1:0-17371 GCA_946598075.1 Artocarpus hirsutus | reverse complement strand
CTATTTTCGGCCCTTATTGTCATTTACGATTAGCATGATGGAAGGCTAAAGCCGTATATTACATTGATACATATGGTGATGTATGTTTGGCTTAATGGTTGGCAATTCCAATCTTGTACACTTTTTGAGAAATACAAAAAATAAGAGAAGGCAAAGAGTTATGAACTATTACGAAAAAAGAAAAAAGAAAAGAAATCAAACCATGTGCGTAAGGCCAAAACCAAACGTGTCAGACACAGAGGACGGAGTGAGAGAAAGCATGAGAGTTGTAAAACACAAAAATACCTGCTTCCAAGCTTCTTCCATTCCCCGAGGACAAGGATCGGACGTCAGGAACCGGAATGTTGTACCTCTACCAAATTATTGTTATTAGAGCATTCCTATTTTACCCTGGGCGTTGCTTATAAAACAGTAAATCATAGTTTAAAAAATATACTACAAACTAAATAATGACCCACACATTCGTAAATAGCAAGGTTTTCCACCTATGGGATAAAAAAAACATTATTATTATTGTTATTATCTCCATGAGAAAGAACCGCGACAACACGTTGTGGAGTGGAAGTGTGGGGGTAACATGGAATTGGAGTCTTGCGCCTTTTCAGTAGAGAAAGATTGTAGAGAAAGTCTTGCACCTTTTCAACCTCTGCTACATGTTACATGCTCTAAATTGATAGGAGTTCTTTATTGATTATAGAGATTTTGTCAAAATGAGCCTTACATGTGCTCCATTATTAGTGTACCAAGGAAGCTTCTTTTTATCAAGTCTCAGTACAAGTTTTTCTCCTTGTACTTCACTAAATTTTAGCGATCGAGCTAGATGAAATTGATGGTATCATCCTATATAACTCGGGGTCTTATATATTGTTATAATCATTGTAATGAAATATTTTCCCGTTTAAAAAAAAAAAAACGAACATTGTGCTAAGAGCTTGTTTGACATGTTTGGATGGACCATAAAAAAGTTCTTTTAGCTTTTATAAGCACTTTTGAGAGAAAAAAGCTATTTGGTTTGCGACAAAAGTGTTTATAAAAAGTTTTTTTATTTACATTTTTGACTTTATATTTTAAAATAATAAATTGAGAATTCATTTATATCGTTGAATTATAATTTTTTTTTACCAATAAAAGCTTTTGATTTATTTAATTAAACATGCTCACAAGCTTTTCTTAGATAAAAAATTCATTTATTCATACATTATCTAAACACTAATTAAAAAGCTTTAGTTTATGCTTATATTTTTTTCTTGTTTAAAATTAAAAGCACAAGCCATTCTAAACAAGGCCAAATTGCATATTGCCAAAATTATGAACAGCATTGGCGTATGTACCATACTGCATTTTCCCATCATTATGAATAGCGTTGGTGCATGTAATGTAATAATTGATTTTCATTAGAAGGAGCGGGTAGACAAAGGTAAATATAAAAGGCGCAGGGTTCCAAGTGGAAGCTCCACATCCATAGTTTGCAATTTGCAAAGACTTGAAACAAACAATGGAAATCACATAATTACCAAACGACGAACAAAATGTATATAAAAAATTGGGAAAGGCAAGTGACGAGACATCGGACAAAACCCCTCTGTAACCGCGCCTTTCTTGGTCCCATGATAGGTCTCCCTATTGCCCTACATTACTACTACATTTAAAATCTCGTGTCTCTTCCATTTTAATCCCCATACAATAACAAATTATCTTCATCTTTTTTTTTTCTTTCTCACTTAGTGGGAAACTCTCTTCTTAGTCCTTCCTATTGACCAATTATCTTTTGTGCTGCCGCACTGTTTGTTACAATTTTTTTTTTCTTTTTTAAACATAGCTATGTTTTGCTGTCATACTTGCTTAAATGGTTACTGGTTAAGTGAAGCTTTTAGATTCTGGGGAACTAAATTATAAATGGACTCTGAATTTAGGGTTATGAGAAAGCAATGCCAATCACGATGCTAAAAATTAATACACTTTAATGGTTGTTGTTTGCGTATGTTTGAAGATACACCAATTATCAGTTCATATTGCTATATATGTATTTGCTTAATTTCTTTTGGAAATTACAGAACTGCGATGGCTTTGATGCACTTTAAAATTCATGGTACAAAAACGATTAAATGGTGGAATAGTCCAAGTCATAAAATAAGAAAGCAGTGGGTGAAAGACCTATTTAACCTAGGTAATATTTAATAATTAATATGCGGAAATTGAAAGGTAAAGAATTCGTCTTAAATATTATATGTGTCCAGAGAGACCAATCCCGCTTGGTTAGGTGCAAGTCTACCATCCGTAGAACCAAATAAAGAAGGTCTTGATTTGGATTCAAATCATTTATCTAATTTTTTACGTTTTATCAGTTATACTATGACACATTTTTTAATAAAAAGCATGCAAAAATTAGTTAAATAATATTTTAAATTTTTTAAATGATGTGTCACAATATGATTAGTTAGACACAATTTAAGATACTAAAATTGCACAAAAAAATTTGAATCCAATTGATGCAAACTATGTGACCACAAACTGAAGGAACTGTTACAATCTCAGGATGGATTTTCATCTTCTCCTCTCTCAATACGAGTTTAAATTTTTTTTTTATTTTATTTTTAAATTTTTAATATAAGCTAAGATTAATGCACAAACTCCTCTTAAAACTCCATTAATCCTATATTATAACTCTACATAGGCAAATAAGATTGCTTGACTTTTATTTGTATGGAAATCGGAATTTACGGATCTGGTTAGAAGATAGACAACACAGTATACAGACACGGCTAGGCATCGCAAGTAGTTTGAAATTAGAAATCGGCGCTGCTAGTCGTCCCCACCCCATCACTCAACAATTTGCAATCACGAGGACTCCTCTTCAATCTTGTATTGTTTTCTGATGATCAAGAAAAAGATCGACGAATGTGAGTAGGTGAGCAAGAAAGTGTAGGGCCCAGTAGTAGGGAGTGGGACCCACCCAGCCATGATGAGTGGAGCGCAGCTGGAAATGGTTCCATGTCTCCGTGTCTCTTGTCGTTAAGCTACCAGTTATAAATAAATGCCTTACTCTCTCACCTATTTCTCCCTCTCAACTCTCAAGTCCCAACTCTCTCTCTCTCTCCCATTGTGCGAATGAAGTGGAGAAAAAGATCATCTTCTATTTAGCTTCGAAGCTGCAGTTTATGTCTGCCAACACGCTGTGACTGAGCTAAGCTGCTTCTCTAATTTATAAATCAAGTCTCAAGGTTTGTACCCTCATTGCCTTTTTTCATTGATTTTTATTTTTATTTTTTTATTTTTGTTTAGTTTCTTCTTCATGTGAAATCGATTTCTTCCTTCAAACACATTTCATACATTTAAAAGAGATATTTGTCCAAGTAGAGAGACCCATCTCCTAGGTTCTCAATACTGCTGTTCCTCCCTCTTAATGGAATATTATGAACTTGTTGTAAAGATTCCACCATCATGAAAAACCAAAAAGCGATTACATGTTTTTTTTTTAAAAGAAAAGTTTCTGATTAGGATTAAATTTTTGTTAAGATGTATATTACACGAATGTTGGCCCCATTCTTGGAAAAATGGGTTAACTAACACATTTTATGTTCTAGCCGACATATTTATGTATAATATCATTTCACCTTTTAAAATGCGTCCCTTTTTGTTCATCTGGTATCATTCTTGCCCTTTTTGTCTCGTTCGAAAGTGAAGCTACTTCACTACATACACTGTTAATATATAGCCGTTTACATAAAAATAGGCAATTTGATGATGAATGAATGTAGGTGTAATCATGATTGTGTGTATAATTTTGGTGTCTGAGATTAAAAATGTTTTTGAGAGCTTTTTCTTTTTCTTGGTTATTCCAGTCAGAAAAGAAGAAGAATGATGATGAAGAGGAGGGGACTTGCTTGTTGCACCCGAGACAGAGAAATTAGCCTTGACTTTGAGGAGCAAGAGAGTAAGTCTCTCCCCTCTTGTAGTTCTATATTTAATCAATATTCATTGTTGCAAAGTCAATGTGGTCTTTAATTTCATGGCTAAATCTTATATATATTTGACCTTCTAGTTCACGGGACGTACAAATGAAGCCAAGCATCGAGCTAATACAAGTTTAGGAGAATATTTCTATGTTACATCTGAGAGTGGGTGCAAATGCAATTATGAATTACATGAGGACTAGACTAATGCAATGCTTGAGAAAACCACAATTCACAATTCACAATTCAGTGCCAAAGGACAAAATGCAAATTATAGAGAGAAAGACAGATAGATAGATCTCATCTAGCTATGAATATTAAATATTAGATATTCAATATTCACTCTTGATTCAAGCATTGCCAATTGCCATTGCCTTGAAAATAGTGTGGCTCCATTTATTAATTTTCAGAGCACAACATTAATGCTTCCTTTCCTTTCTTTCCGCATGTTCCTGTCCCCATTCTCTACCAAACCCACGATTTTTAATTTCTTTTCCCTTTCAGACCACACACGCCACTTTTTATTATTATTATTTTTTTTGAAATATCCTCCGTAAAGCTTCACTATTCATAAAACAGTATGACAGAGTCTTGTTTATAGTGTACTTACTAAACGAATTAGGATTAAATCAGATTGATGATATTTATTTTGGTCTGCTCTAGGGAGGTTTTCTTCATACGATCAGCCCACATGGGGCTCTATGACGACCCCATAATTTGAACTTCTTCTGCATTGCTTTTGTAGATGGCAAGAATATTTTTTCCTTTATTTTTTTTTTAACTTTTTAAATAAATGTACTTACGAATACGATCAAAATATAAAGATAAAGTGAGTGTGATTTGTCAAAGCATTTGGCTTAGGGAGAGACGTTTAAAGGGGCCCCACAAAGACATGGTGCCCGTCTCTCTCACTCTCAGCAATTGTTGGGTTGAATGGTCCCATTTGGTGGGCCCAAAACGTAGTTCCATCACATTTAATCCACCATTTCCTACCGCATGAGACAATCAAGTCACTGGACGATGGAGTCCTGGGGCCCCCAAAACTGTCTTTGTCTTAGACCATCATAAAAAATCAACCCTTTTCCATTTTCAACATTTTTTCTACCGCATGGATTCTCATCCTCCGGTCTATCTCCTTCAAATTTCCAAATTTGCAGTTGCTCATATTATTATTATTATTATTATTATTATGAACAGATTTTTATTTTTTTATTTTTTTATAAGTCTAATATATCCATCCAACACAACATTTTAGGGGCTATCTTTATTTCAAGACAAATTAGAATGACTGTTTTAAATCTAATTATGTTATTTGTTTTTAACTTGGCAATTGAATGAGGAATCTGAAGCCGGCTTTCCTTTTTGTTGCTTCTACTTTTTATGAAGGTTCCTTGGCTGGCCTTATCTGCATTATGCAGTGAGAATAGCGAAGTTGCTACCTCTCTTTTTATTTTTTAAAATAATTCTTTATTGTTCTTAGTCACAAAAGCTCATGTGATTCTTTTAAGTGTTTCAATTTAGAGGGTTGGTCCACAAGTCATAGTCATGGTGACATCAGAACAATTCCCAAGTCGTAAAATGAGATTTAAAACATGCCCAAGTTGAAAGAAGATCAGGACAATAAAAGGATTCCCTACATTTGCATGTGCATTACGCCTAACACCTCTACAAGTGTTCACTGTTGACTACCCTATCCCTATCCTTGTGGGTGATGTTTCCAAATTCCAAATTTTTAAATTCAAATTCCTTTCTCTGAAATTCCCATATGCATATCTACTAATTTTTTCATGTTATATTTGATCTGGTTATGGCTCAACAATATTCTGTTATCATTCATCACCAAATGCATCGAAAGAGATCACGTGGCAGTTATCTATCTTGGGTTCTTAATCTAATTTGAATAAATTAATGCTAATTTAAACAAATATAGTAGCAAGACACCGTACCATATCATTGTAGACTTGAACTCCTAAGTTTTACATGGTGCTATTTCAAACCAAGAATATGATTCCTTTAACATTAGTGGACGTGTCCGTAACATGATCATTAGCAGTTCAGTTTATTTTCGGGATGTAACCTTTTTCACTGAGGACGACATTATCATTTAATGATAATTTTGTTTTCGTTGCTAGCTGATGGTTGTTCCTTCTTGCTTTTTCTTAATTTTGAGTATTCTTCTCATAGATTAACCTTAGAATATGGTTTATGCACTAAAAAGTATTTATTTATCTTTCAAGTGTTATAGAATTGAAACTGTGCTGATATTCATGAAATATGACAGGAGTTATGACGTACGATGGCCTAGAGAATTGCATTCTAAATAGTCAAGCATATGAAAACGAAACTAGGACAAGCAGAGGAACTGATCACTCATTGGACGACGGTGATTCTTCAAGCTGTTCTTCAAGCAAAGATCCATTTGGATCATTCTCTTCGAAATGGTCAAATCTGAAGAGGGATCATGAGCAGGATGGTTTGGAATTGGATGAATGGGATTTCTATGTGAAAGAGAAACCTGCTTACTCTGTTCAGATCTCGGACGTGGAGGCAATGAAAGAGAAATTTGCGAATCTCTTGCTGGGTGAAGACATTACTGGTGGCTGCAAGGGCCTCACCTCTGCTTTAGCATTGTCTAACGCTATCACAACACTAGCAGGTACTTCAACCATTGCTCTCTCTTGTCTTTGCTCTATTAACATTACAAAAACGTAGAACACTTTTTCTTTCAAACAAACAATGAATCACAAGCTTACAAGTCTTTTTAAGTACAGGAATTTATGTAGAACTTTGTAGAAATGAAACACATTCTGGTACAAGTAGAATAGATGCAAGTATCTATATATTAGTAGTCCTTTTGCAAGTCATCTGAAATAAGCAAATGGTATATATGATGCAGGCACAGTTTTTGGAGAGTTGTGGAAATTGGAACCTCTGCCTGAAGAAAGGAAAAGAAAGTGGCGAAGGGAAATGGACTGGCTGCTCTCCCCTACAAACTATATGGTTGAGTTGGTTCCTGCTAAACAAAATGGTGCCAACGGTCGGATGCTTGAGGTATAATTAATCCGTTCAAATGTTGGAGTCTTGAACTATCTAGTACAAATGATTTTCCAATGTTAAGAATTCTATCTGCTCTAAATACACACACACACACACATATATATATATCAATCATGATTCTCATTTATGCAGATAATGACCCCGAAAGCCCGTGTGGATATCCACATGAATCTGCCGGCGCTTCAGAAGTTGGACTCCATGCTTATTGTGGGTGATCCTTAATTTACTTGCATAAAAGGTTCTTAACCTGTTGTATATACATAACCGTTTACTCATTCAACATGTTAAATTTGACAGGAGACTCTTGATTCAATGGTGAGCACTGAGTTCTGGTATGCCGAAGGAGGCAGTCAGGCAGAAGGAAGGAGCAAAAGTACTGGAGCCAAAAGCAGCAGGAGATGGTGGCTTCCTATTCCTCAAGTGCCAGAGACAGGGATGTCTGATTTGGCGAGGAACAAGTTGACAAATCAGGGCAGGGTTGTTTATCAAGTATTCAAAGCTGCAAAATCCATCAACCAAAGTGTTTTGCACGAAATGCCCGTCCCCACCATCATCAGGGACGTGCTTCCCAAGGTATAGGCCAAGGTTTTAGTTTGCTATCTTCCTGAATTATAATGTTACCTGACCTCATACACATCCTTTAAGTAACTTATATCCTACATAAATCATACTTTTTTCTACCTGCTGACAGTCTGGAAAGGCAAGCCTAAGCGACGATCTTTGTAAGGTCTTGACAGCAGATCAATCAAGCTCAGCGGAGGAAATGCTGAACTCCCTCGACATAAAATCCGAGCACAATGCACTTGAGATGATTAATGGTTTGGAAGCTGCTGTATTTTCGTGGAGAGAGAGAATCCGCCAAACACAACAAGTGAGTAATAACTCCCCTGTTCGAACTTCATGGTCGACTTTCAAGATCAAAGATCCAATGTCAGAGCTTGATAAGCTGGAACTATTAATAGACCGAGCAGAAGTTCTTATAGAGCAGCTCAAGACTAGATACCCAAACCTACCTCAATCATTTCTGGATGCCACAAAAATTCAGTATGGCAAGGTGAGTTTCATACTAGACTAAACTATACCTGTGTTAACAACAAAGAACTGTCAAATGACAAAAAGTACGAGAACCAGGTAACAGGCTATCTCTATTGGGCATGATTTACTACGCTTGAATGTGGGTTACTAATTGGAAGATTAACCAATGGGTGTGTAGGATATCGGACATTCGATTCTAGAAGCTTATTCTAGAGTTGTTGGAAACTTGGCATTCAGCATACTATGTAGAATTGGAGACATCATGGGAGAAGATGCTTCAACCAATGCAAACGTGTCCCCAACTATATCAAGTTGCTGTTTTCCTGCTTGGATGTATACAAGTACTCTCACCAATAACAACTCAGGTAATCAGCTAATATTGTCAACTCATCATCGAGTAGATGGTCAGCCTTCTGAGTCAACTTCGTCAAGGGCCAGCAGTAGTTTTGATTTCGAATTTAATTCGTGTAGTGACACAAAAGCAAGCCCGGCTCTGAGTGTAAGCTCCACACCAAGTCGGCGTCGAGTATGGTGTATTGGTAGAGAGGCCTGTACCAGTGTGTCCCCTCCAACTTCCCCTTAGGTTCATCGTTCAATAATGTTTTCTTTTTTTTGGTTATTGGGTTCACAACATATCTTGTGTGACCTAAACTGAAAGCTAGCAGCTCTTATTGATACATATGTAATATAGTGTCAAACGTCAATTTCTCTCCCTCTCTTTTTTTGGTGGATATGAATTTCTCTTTTAGGTCTAATTATGCTGCAAGTGAAATTGACGTTGATTACAAGCAAATCTATGGAAGGCTTATTGCTAAAAAGATCCTACAAAAGGAAAATGACATGAACCAGCATCATGCATGTCCAACTTGAATTACTTGACACTAACAATTAAGAAAGAAAATGGGCGAAGCTCATCGCATATAAAAGGCAAAAGGCAAAAGGCAAGGTTATACCAACAATTTAGAAAGAAAATGGACTTGGAACCTAGCTAAACAAGAAAGGGAAAAAACCGTTTCTGTTTGTTTGTTGGTTTGGTTGTTTATCTCAGGCTCAGGAGGAAGAAAGAAGTTAGAAGATGGGTGATATTCCAACTTCCAAGGAAAGAAGTCTTGTTATTCTTGTTGTTTTTGTGATCATCCGTACGAGTAGAAGGATCTGGAGTGAATTGTGGAACTCAAAGATTTCGACCCAACTGCCTCACAATTTCATACTTGCAAAAACCATCTTCTTCCTACTTCCACAATAAAAATTACTAAGAACATTCTTCTGCTATCCTAATCACAATATGAATCTTATTCTCCTCGTACTAGATAATCGGTGTTACAGCCTACGACTGTGCTTCTAAAATATGAGACAAGAAATAATAAATACAAAATTATTTTACATATCCCAAGGCTTAAACGGTGAGTCATTTTCACATCATTCATAGCAACTTATTAACCGGATAAGTAGAGGTCCAGGTCACGTACAAATTTTCTTACACTTGTGCCAATCCGAACCCTAAAATAACATATCAACAGCTATAAATTAAAGATCAGACCATCCTCATTTTTTGTTTTGTCTGGACCATAAAAGCCTCCTATATATAAATATATATAATTTTGAAAAGCATGGTAAACTGTAGAAAAATTAGCAAATGAATGTTGTTAAGAGTCCAATTTGGAAAGGCCAAATCAAAGGCCCAATATCAAGTCCAAGTGTACCAGTAGTCCAAGTTGTATATCGAGCCAAACAAGTCCAACTGTGTTAACAATATCCCAGTACTTGATGTGCTTGCTACATGTGATTGCGATCTCTGAATTAGCTTAACTTAATCGCATTGTCACATGCTTATTTCTGCAGTCGTTGTAGTCATAGTACTTGATTCATTTATGAAGATTGATCAAGGTGGAGCTGATAACTGCGAAGAGGAAGTTACAACCTGCAAACTGAATGGTTACCTGAGCAAGGATGGACCAGAACATGGGACCAATGATTACATGATATGTGTCTCGATCGTTTTCAATTGCTTAAACCCATTACCTCTAGCGCAAGAACTCAAGCATACTAGCCCTAGCCTCAATAAATAGGCCTAAAGAGGGGGTTGTTACAAACTCATTTCATACACACACACAAGTCTCCTCTAGGCGGCTTATTGAATTCTAAGTTATGAATTACCGTTGTAAGGTTGTGCTTTTTTCAAGGTTTTAACACATAAACACATTATACGTTATACTTGAATGTGTTATCTTACTAAATTATTATGGTATGTTTGCTTACGTTAAGTTTATGATTCTTTATTGTAGATGTCTAAAAACGTATTATCTTTGATACTCGATAAAAACCAATTAACTAGAGAAAATTTTAATGATTGAAAACAGAACCTGAATATTGTCGTATCCTTCGAGAAACTAAAATTTGTGCTAACAACTCTGTGTCTTCCTGAGCCTACGGGAGATTTCGATAACGAGCAAATCCAAGCATATGATAGTTGGAAAGATGCTAACGATCAGGCCCGTTGTTATGTTATGGCTAACATGAATAATGTGCTGCAGGCTCAATATGAAGATTATGAGACTGCGAAGCAGATCTTGGATAATCTTGAAGACATGTTTGGAGGCCAAGTCCTAACAAAACAACTCTTAAACTGCAAACAAAAACTGGGGACTCCTATGAAGGAGCATATGATGTTGGTCATGAATTACCTCGTTGAGACTCAAACCAATGGAACTAACATAGATGCTAAAACATAGATTACTATGGTCTTTGAGACTCTATCTAAGGAGTTTATTCTATTTAGAGCTACATTTAATTTAAGCAATAGATGAGATATAACCTTGACTGAGCTAATGAAGCAGTTACAGGAGTTTGAAAATCTGATTAGGGAAACTTTTGCTGGTGGTGAGGCCAACTTGGCAGCAACGTTTGGTTCCAATCCTAACTCCAGAAGTAGAAAGAAGTAATGGGCTAAGAATGGGAAGTTTTTTATTCCTGCAAATTGTTATAACAAGAAAAAGAAGAAGAGGAACTCTAAGAAGGTCAAGTGCTTTTTCTGTGGGAAAGTTAGGCACATCAAGAAGAATTGTAAGGACTTTCTTTCCCAAGGAGGTAGGTGAATCTTTTGGTTATTGAAACTTGTTTGGTTGAAAAATCAAGTGACACTTGGGTCATAGACTCTAAAGCAATTAATCATGTTTCTATTTCTCTACAAGGGTTCAAAGAAATGAAAAGTTTGCTACATGAAGACTTCATGCTTCGGATGGACGATAGATCCTTAGTGGTGGCTGAAGCAATAGGAGACGTCCATCTTTATTTTGATAATTATAGGAGTTTAGTTTTGCGAGATTGTTTTTATGTTCCTAAACATAAAAGGAATTTAATTTCTATAGCTTGTTTATTTAAAGACTCTTATGTAGTTTCTTTTAATAATAAAGTGGTGATTCGTACAAATAAATCTTTTATCTGTGGTGGATGGATGCAAAACAATCTATATTTTATCAAACCTAAGATGGCTTACTGCTTAACACTGAGTTTAATAATAATAACTCTAAAAGACTTAAATCTTCTCACTCTAATAAGATTTATCTTTGGCATTTGCGATTAGGTCATATTAAATTGAATAGGATTTAAAGGTTGGTAAGGGATGGACCTTTAAGTCACTTAAAGGTGAAATCTATACCACAATGTGAATCTTGTTTGGAAGGTAAAATGATGGGCCGTAGGGGTTCTAGAACTTGTGCATAGTGATGTTAACGGTCCCATGAACATCCGGGCACGATGAGGGTTTAAGTATTTCATCACTTTTATTGTTGATTACTCAAGGTATGGGTATGTCTACCTAATTGTAACACCCCGAAGTTAATTAAATGGTATTAGAATGCTAAATGGTAGATTAGTGTGCCATAATGAATATTTTAAATTTAATTTAAATGTTTTGTGAAAATTTAGTAACCTTGCATTATTTTACTCTTTTAATGATTTTTAATTGTTCTAAATTGTTTTTAATTGTTAATTTAATTTTCAATGAAACAATTTGATTTGAAAACAGTGTACTGTTGCACACAGTCCTGTGCAACTACTTTTTCTTTCCCTCTATTTATTTTCCCTCTCTCTCTCTCACTTTCATTTTCTCTCTCCTCTCTCTCGCTCACCTCTCTCGTCTCTTTCTCTCGGTTCTCTCTTTCCCTCTTGTTTTCTCTCTCTAAATTTTGAAACAAAATTTGATTTCAAGTTTCAGGATTGTGGATTGAAGGCTCGGGAACGCGATTGAGCAACCACAAACTCGATTCAAGCTTCGATTCAAGGTTAGTTTTCAAAATTTTAAAACTTTTCACATTTTTCAAATTTTCTTCCATTTTAAGATCTAAGAGTTTCTAAGCTTAGAAAAGCTTCAATCTAAGTTAGATGGACTTAGATTAACTAGAATACAGACTTTATTTCATCAAAAACGGATTGGAATCAAGATTTTTTATTTTTCCTCTATTTTCTCTATTTTTGAATTTTTGTGAAAATCTTGTTTAAAACTTGTTTTAATCCATTAAAAAGTGTCATATTATGATTTTCTATTGTTTATGATGATTATCCATGCTTGAGAATTGAGAAAACATGTTGAAATTGAGAATTTGGATTCGAGATGCCGAGAACCCGTGCGTGGAAAATTCTAGAATTTTTTTAGAACGGCAGGCCGAACTTTATGTTCGGCAGGCCGAATTCAAGAGATCGGCAGGCCGGATTCATCCGACTGGTAGGCCGAACCTGGAGATGTTCGACCTACCGGACCTGCTCTTCCAGTAGGCCAAACTGTGCAATTCAGCAGGCCAAACCAGGACGACCGACAGGCAGACCGGGCATGGTGTAATTTTATAATTTTCACCCGTTTTCACTGTTTTGAACCCCGGTTGAAATTTTAACTTTATAAAATGATTTTATAAACCTAAATGGCACACTAGGACACCATGAGATGATTTAATACCATAGGATACCTCGGGTTAGATACTAATGAACTAAGTTACTATGCATTTAGGATTTGTGCGTGGATCCATAGAGCTAACGTATAGTGGACCGGGATTACGGTGTGGGACATCGACACGGATATCGAGGTAGGACTTCTACCCCTTCTTTGATAGCCAGTTTTCAATATTTTGGCCTCAAAAGGATTTTTACGAAAATGTTTTCAAATGATTTGTTGACAAAGGATTTTCATTAACTGTTTTCTGAAACAGTAGATTGAGGTGGATTTCATAATAAACCTCATAATGAATATAAATGATTATATCTGGTAAAGAAGAGATTTTATTAATCAAAAAGATATATATATATGTATATATATATATATTTGAGGGAGTGATGCCATAACAGAGATCGGGTCGTGTAGTGAACGACCTTGGGGGCAGGTCCCAAAACCCAGTTGGGCCACTTCGGTGGTGAGTATTTGGTTTGCCCGAGAGAGTTTAAAAGATATTCTTGATAAATTGATTTCAATGGAATCTTTATTTAATGAAAATATTTATTTGATTTATTTATTTGTTAAGAAAGTTTTATTTGAATATTTATCTGTTTATTTATTTTAAAATATAGTCCTACTGAGCCTTTCGCTCACGTTTTTATTGTTTTAAAATCTTAAGCCTAGGTGGACATCAGCTTAGGATCGGAGAAGAGTCCACTGACCGGAATTACGATCAATAGAAGATCTGGGTAGGTTGTACTGTAGTAAGTAAGGCATGTAAACTCTTAACCTTTCTTTTATGGACTGTGGTTGTATTGTAATATTGTCAGTACTATATGTGTGTGCACAATATGTGGGCCAGTGGGACCCATACTTGTTCCACCTCACATTTAAATATTTTTAATGCTCTTTTATTTTCTTAATTATTATAATGGTTTATTTTAATTCCTTAAATTATTCTATTTGAATGATTTTAAAATTACCTCATTTTTAATTATAAATTAAATTCTTAAATCTAATTTTTAACTAAATCTTTATTTAATTAACTTAATTAAACCACCACGTCACTTCCCGTACTTCGGGGCGTGACACTAATGCATCATAAAAGCGAAACTTATAACAAGTTTAGGGAGTTTTGAGATGAAGTGAAAAAGCAATTAGGTAAACCCATTAAGGCACTTCAACTCGATCAAGGTGGTGAATACCTTTTTGATGAGTTCTTAGAACACTTATTAGAGAATGAGACTCTATCCCATTTGATTGCATTGGGCACTCAGCAAAGAGAAGGAATAGGACTTTGTTAGACATGGTTAGGTCCATGATGAGTTATTCATCATTGCCTTTATCCTTTTAGGGATATGCATTACATTCCGCATGTTATCTTTTGAAAAATGTGCCTTCAAAATCGGTTCTTAAATCTCCTCATCAGTTGTGGACAGGCAAGAAGACATCCTTAAACCATATTCACATATGGAGATATCTGGCTCATGTCTTGTAAGAGGAATTGTAAGTTGAAAGCAAGTTCGAAAGTTTGTGTGTTTGTAGGATATCCAAAAGGGACTAAAGGGGGTTATTTTAATTACCCAAAGGATAATAAAATCGTGGTTTCTACTAATGCAACTTTTCTTGAGGAAAGTTATATGAACGACTTTAAGCCTCGAAATAAAGTAATAGCCGAGAAGTTAATGAGTGATTCAATCACTCCGAGGGTTTCGAATGAAACCGTTTCAATTAGTATAAAAAAACCAACTAAACAACAACCTATAGGACTTTGGCATAGTGGGAGGATCAGGCGTCAACCCGAGATGTAACACCCGAGCATTTTTACTATATTAAAAATACATTAAGTTAAGGATTATATTGAGACGAAAAATACAGTTTAAAGAAAAATACTATATAATAACATGAAAAATTATACAGTATTAGAATAATATAGTGTGAGGAAGTACATCGATATAGTTATGCAGTATGAAAATTACATTGCAAAAGTAATGCAGTGTAAGAATTGGATTGTTTAAGGTCACGCAGTATAGAATTAGGCTGTGTAGACCACAAGTCTTTTTTATAAAAGTGAAGAGAAAAAAAAGGAAAATCCAAAAAATATCAGCTTTTTCTCTCTCTACTTTCTCTCTCTCTCCTCAAAAATTAGTCCAAGATTTCAACGTCTATTTTTGACACCTCCGACACCATTGGAAAGCTCTCGTCGAGCTGAGTCGAACGGTGTGTCGTGTTGCCCAAAAAGCCGTAGGAGGAGGCCACACACGTTGCCCAAAGTGGCGGTGATCATGGTGCCTATGGACTCAGCATGAGGAGAGGAGCAAGATGGTACCACTCTCTTAGCTCGATTTTAGCTGGAGCAGAATGACGGAGCTGCCCCCATTGTCGCTGTGGAGCCACCGACGGACTCGCCATCTTCAGCAGCGGTGTGGCACACCACCGGTGCCAAAAAGATCAAAGGGAGACGACCCCTCACTCAATTGCAGGCAACAACCATAAAAAAAGCTCAACGAAGTTTCTCGTCTCTTTGCCATTGGCTTGTCATCGATTCTGCCATTCCCATCGATGGTGAGCCAAATTGGTGCTTTGATCATGACCAGAAGAGCACGAGTAACTTGTACGTGCTTTCAATTTCACGAAAGCCGATCAAAATTGTAGAGAACCATCTACGCCGTCATGCACCATCATGGTGGATTCGGAGCCACCATGCCATGCCATGTTTAGACATGCCACTAAGGGGGAAATACTCAGAGGATGTCGGAGAAGGAAACCCCCAAGTCAATTTTGGGCTACTACCGTCGGAAGACCGAGATCAGAATGGTGTTTTCCCACCGTTGATGGCAGCTTTGATTGGCACAGTCGAAGGCAAAATTGAAAGAAATTGACACCGCCAATGAACTCAGGAGGGTCTATTTAGGGGGGTAGGCCCGAGCTCAGCCACTAATGGAGCCAAATGGCATTGGTCAACTGTCGATCAATGGCGGTCAACGGTCATTTTGGGATTTTATGATCCGGACCTCCGATCGACGATCCGAGACCGCCTCTTGGCTTGTCTCGATGCTCTGAATGCAATGGTGTCCTCCGTTAGAACTAATTCCATTCCGTGAAAATCATCTATTACCGATTGTGATGCAAGCAATGGAGCTATACAATTTAGGAGCCATATTTGTGATCCCTTAAGCCGTTCAAGTGGTCCAATCACAAGATCTAAGGCCAAGTGATTTAAGGAAGCATTGAACGGGCTCACTCAATAAATTTGTGACATGTCACATAAATGGAGCCCCGGTATGGGCCCAAATCAATCATAAGAGAGCCTAGTCACTATGATTAAGGTTCTAGAAGATTCACATTGATGATGGTGCATGATTCTAGTAAATTGTGAGGCAAACTTATAATTTCGGGGAAACCTTTTTATTTTGGATCGACACGTCGGTGCCATGTCATCAAGTTTGAGTCTCGTCATCAGATTATCTTTCTAATGTAATTTTCGTGATTTCTTAGTTGCTAAACTCGGTTTTGTTAGGCAAGAAAACAAACCTGGATATTTTCCTTTTTTCTAGATTAGGTTAGGCACATTTTAAGGGATAAAATTAGCTACTTTTCTTTTATGCTATTTCTATTAGATAACAGCCAGTAAAGTCAGATTTTAGGGCTTAATTTCGCATGAGAAAGCACCAATTAAGGGATTTTCTAAGTCAACATTTGATTAGGGATTCTTTTGGGCAGAAAATCGTTCCTATATAATTGTAAACACTTTGTTATTCTAATTTCAATCAATTAGATCATTATTCATGACTTTTGGTGAGACTTTCTTGTGTTCTTCTTATTTTCTTGAGAAGACTCTTTGAACTTATCAAGATTAATCTTGTGGCGTTCAATAAACTGACTTATCATCTAGAGTTTAAGTGTTCTTGCAAATTCTAGGTGTGGCGTCTTCCTATCTGTGGTTCTTGGTTCGCGTCTCTCTAGACTACAAGTCAAGGCTCAACAAACGTGTGTCTTAAGGGATTAGGAGTTTGATTCCAGATTTGGTGTCGCGTCTTGTCGCGTTAGTCAGCGGGGCTCATATCAGTTGGCATCAGAGCTTAGGTTCCAAGGCAAGTTTGACTATCCTTTATTTTATGTTCTTGTTCTTGTTTAGTCAAATTTAGAGTCCTAAAAAAAAAAAAATTCTAGTTTAAGGTCTGAATTTCTTAGTCAAACTCGTTTTTTTTCTTTTGTTTTCTCCTTGTTTAAATTTTTTCTAATTCCGTTTGCTTGAATACTTGTGTTAGTTTCTGCTTGATTTGAAATTCGGTTGTTTCCGTTTGTTTCTCTTTTATTTGTGCACACCTGCTCATTTGTGTGTTGATTCTAGTTTAACCAAAAAAAAAAAAAAAGACGGATCCGAAAAGAAAAAAAAAAA
>CAMOHE010034220.1:0-12538 GCA_946598075.1 Artocarpus hirsutus | reverse complement strand
AATATGATTTGTTATATTGTCGATTCTAGATATTTCATAAGACGAAGTGCTGCCAGACTTAATGTAAAAATTTATTCCATTCAAATATAATAATTTTGATTTGTTATTATCTTTTCTATTTTAAAATTATATCAATTATAATTGTAGTGATAGCGGTTATAATTTTCGTAATTAGTACACCAAACAATGAGTGAGATATAATTATTTTGCTAGTTTTTATAGGAAAACCCTGATTGCATTATGGCTTGCTATATTATCGCTCTCGGTTGACTTATAGAATTAGTAAAATGTGCTTGTAATTAATTAAAAAAGATATAATAAATCAAATGCTTTAGATAAATTTTGCTTTTGAATTAAAATTTCATACCAATTGCGGAACATACAAGGAATTCTCAAAGTTTCATTGTTTTAATTTTATGCTTTAAATTTAGAATAAAAATCACAAAATATTTTTTTTACGTAAAACTTTGTTTTGAAAAACCGCTTGTCTTTTTTACCGTCTGTTTTTAACAATTTGCCAAGGTATAAATTTTCACCTCCGTGTGGATACGACAACCTTTCTATACTACAAACGTCCACCGTTTAAGAAACACATTTTGAGGTGAGACACCAATATGCCACTCTTTTAAAAGTTATATTTATTTATGTCACATTTAGAAAAAGTTGTCACAATATAATTCATATTACATGTTAACCTATGCTACAAATAAACATAATATTTAGAAAAAGTAAATCTTAAAAGTTGTTATTTATAAAATCATCCGTTTTATTAAACCCTATGTGTAACGGACTTGGCCCAATCTTATTTAAACTAAAAACTTGAAAAATAGGCAAAGCAAATAAAATTTGAAAAATAGACCAAAAAAAAAATGTGAATCAAAACCTATTTTCATAATCCAAATTTCCTACATCTATATTATGGATATATTATTTTCAGAATCTAATGGGACAAAATTCTCTTTTCAAAAAACAAAAAAAAAGGGAAAAGGAGAGGTAAATAGCAATTTTTTTTTAGAGAAATTAAAACAAATGGTATAAATTTTGGATATGTTAATAAATAGCAGCAAATTCAAAATTTTTCTCCTTATTTAAATTTGAAATATTCAAGTTTTACTTACTTATATCCGGGAATTATCTTATGACCAGATTTGTTAAATTCGTGAGATTTACCAAATTTAATCATATATAAAAACTTAAACTACATACATTTTAACCAATATGCACTAAATTTTTTTGCTACAAATTTATTTTGTACTTTGGCAATGTTCTAAGTTAAAAACGCCATTTATAAAAGAGTAAATATGTTGTACATTATCATAAAGATTCAAAACTTGAATATTAGCTATAATTTCCCTTACAGAAATAGGTTATTTGTTGTGTGAAATAAAAATTAAAAGTACAAGTTTGAGTTTTAAGATTTTCAACTTAGGGATTTAGGGTTTTCAAATTTTAGGGATCTTTTAGAGTTTTAAAATTAAAGTTTTCAATTGGATTTTGTTTTCTCGAATTTCAGGATTTAGGGTTTCAATTTAGAGACATCGGTAATTAAGATTACGATTTCAATTTGAGATAAGAATCTACATATTTCATTGATTTATTGCTATAAATTAATTTATTCATAAAAGGTCAAAAATATTTTTATTAATTTTTAATTAAAATGTAATAGCCTATTACGAGGTAACTGATGTAGAAGAATATAGTTATATTTGTTGTTTTCATGTTTTAGTTTTATTTTGTTATTAGTCTATCCTTATTTTTCTACGTCCACACGTTTGTCTTTTTGGTGCTAATGACTAAGCAAGGAAGACGGTGGTTTCATATAAAGAACATGTTTTCCATAGACGATTTTCGATCTTATCGTTTCAACGAGGTAAGCAAAAATTTAATTTATATATTTATTGGGTATTAAATTAATATACGCTATAGTGTTATTTTTAAAAAAGTGTTATGAAATTTTTTTATTATGTAAGTTATTATTTTTACTACGTTTTTACATATTTTCTCTAAAATCGTTTTAGAAAACCAAGAATAAAAATTTCCTAGCATTCTATTAACTATTCATGCATTGCATTCTATTACGGCAACCTTAGAACTTGTGAGGATGTTATTCATGGAAAATGGCAAAATATCACGACCTAATTTGATCATTTATATTTTAGGGTGGGGCAACTTGAGTTCATCGTTAGTAATTCCATTTCTACTTTCAACTTTAAGTCTCGATCGTAAAGATTACATGATGTCATTCTATGCAACCAAAATAGTACATAGAATCAAGGATGAAAATATTGATATTGAAGGAAATACCTGCACTTAAATTTTATGAAAATATTGATATTGGTGAAAATTGATGTAAAATATGGAAAGTCATTTTAAATCACTTTATTTTTTAATAAGACTTTAAGAAACTCTAAAATTGTTAATCTTTAAGAAACTCTAAAATTGTTAATAATGCATAGTTTAGTTGAACTTTTCAACCAAATTACTAAGCATGTGACAAATATGAATAGTAAAAAGTAATCATAATGTGATAAATGATAAGCATACGATCTCAAATTGAGTAAATTAATTAAAAGTCAATTAATTCAAGTACTTTATACCTATAATTTGATACAAGATAAAAAAAAATATCAATACTAAAAAGTGCTTCTAGGTGTTCAAAGGTATTTGGAATGCTTTCTTGGTTCAAACAATATTAATTCCAAGACATAGAGTTTGAATAGTTTCTTATATAATTCTAAACATGTCAGACATATGTTTCTTGATCTTTACCCACCACCTCTCCATGTATAGCAAATTGTAAGTTAGCCCCATTGCATAAGCTTTGAACTTCATCTGAAAACTATGGAGACGTATAGATGAAGATTTCCTATCTGCCATGTTTACTTTAAGGATAACCTCTATTGTAATTGCTAGTGGCTCAAAGATTAAAGTGGATATTTTGAATCATATGTTCCAATGCATGCAATAAATTAAAAATTAGGTTTATAGCATTGGAAAATAAATTTAGGAAAGATTATATTAAATAAGTAAACAAAAATAACTTGAACTTTATATTTCAAAGTAATTTAAAAAATCATATATAAAGTTCAGATATTTTATATCAATATTTTGCCGATATTTCCATAAAAATTTCTGTAAAATTTCTATATATCTTGTCATTTTATACTATAATTTTAAGGAAACTGATATTTTCGTAAAAATATGGATATAAATTTCTAGATATTTTACGAAAAGGATATAACACCCATGTTTCCATAGTGATACTTTGAAAATACAAAGATATTGGCTTAAATATTAGCAAAAATGTCGATTTTTCAATCCTTGTATAAAACTGATATCTTAGTTCTCTATTTTCCATATGATTCAAGTACATGTACTTTTTTTTTTAATTGTTAAGCATTATTTCTCAAGATCAAACCTATGACCTAACCTGTAAACTCTCCCTTCCCAACCGTTGGGCTAATACCGCTATGTACAAAGTACACGTACTTACTTGTGGCCAAGTTCTTATTAGAAAATGGCCAAAGAAAATTCTGTTAAAATACTTGCACTGATGACAACTATAATCCCAAAATTACTAGGTTTACAGTGATATACTTTAAATTTGACAAAATAATTTTTGTGGTAATTTTGACAAATGCTACAACTTAACAAAGTATAGATATGAAACAATTTTGAATTTTTAAGATAATAGCCATAAGCAGGAAAAGAAAATTTAGTGTCTTCTATCTCTGTTGTAGTGTTTTCTAGTACTAAACCACTTCAAGAATGATTGTTATGTTGTAAACAGAAAGTTTAGGATTTTGAGTAGAGGTTGCAATAATTGTGTTTATGTTGTGTTCTTGTCGGCACGTTTACAACACGACATGTTTAGCCCAAACACGAACACGGCACGATTAATAAACATGCCAAAAATGCAAACACGAACACGACACGCCTATGGCATACGTAACACAGCATGACACTATTAACATGATTATTAAATGTGCCGTGACAGGTTGACACAATAACAATACACATATGACACGTTTATGACCCAATTAACTAAAAATTAAAAAAAAAAATAAAAAAATTAATTTTTTTTAAAAAGCCAATAAAGAAAATTAACAAAAACACAATATCTAATTAATACTAACCTACTATAAATATTTCAAATATTTTTATTTTTAAGTTTAAATGTGTTATAAATGGGTGGGTTGTCTCGTGCCGTGTCAACACATTTACGGCCTGTTTAATTAAACATATTAAGACGTGTTTAGCATGTTAGCACGAATTCAGCTCGTTTATTTTTGTGTTATTCGTGCCAACCTATTTATGATACAATTAATAAAAGTGTAGTCTAAACCTGTTTATCTTGTGTCGTTTTCGTATCTTGTCATCGTACGTATTCGAAATTGTCGGCCCTAATTTTGAGCCCACGTCCTCAAAGACCATCAAATTTAGATTTTTTCTAAGAGAGTAAAATTTTTACTTATCTTTTCTATCATCTTCTATAGCCTACGAAAAACTTAGTTTTACTCAGCCATTTAAAAAAAAAAAAAGCTTTCATCATAACAAGACAAAACTATCCTTATTTTTTTGACATAAGTAATTATGCTAATAAGTTTAAAAGATACCCTTATTTTTTGTTATAATTATGCTAACATATTTTAATCAAAATCGTCTTGTCCTGAATTGAGTCATAAGATAATTATTTCAACTGATAAAATTTGTTAAAAATAAAGTTTGAAAGAATCCTTATTAAAAGATATCCTTATTTCCATTGATAATAATTTGGTACAAATTTGGCACTGTTATTCTTGAATTTATAGCACATTTGTAATTTACCCCCGAATTTTTAATTCTGGTAAGTTACACTTTAAACTTACAAATATGTAACAAATTGCTCCCATTGATAGCGATTGTAGTTTTTTGACTGAAATTGTTATGTAATTTACACATAAATAGTTGATTGTTGACATAAATAGTTATTTTTATATACTTTAACTCAAATTTATTATGATATTAAATAGTTGATTAATATCTTAAATTAAGTTTTCATCAAAATATAAAACATTTGAATTGACTTTTTTTGAATTTAAATTCAGGTTAACATTTATATAAAAAAAGCTTTTATACTCTTGATTAGTGAATTATGTGAAAATCACAAGTCAATTTTAGTTTTAAAAAATTAAAATTGCCATAAATGAGGTTAATTTGCTATAGATTTGTAAGTTAATTGTGTAACTTGGTTAAGTTAAAAGTTCCGAAAAGAAATTATAAAGATGCGACAAGTTTAGAGGCAACAGTGCCAAATATTCCAAGATAGAACCGTCCTTTTTTTTTTTTTGACGCAATTATTTATACTAACGTATTCTGATCAATCTAAAATGGTCGTCAAATCCACATCTATGTACAATTCAATCAATTTAAAACAACGGTCAAATCCACATCTAAGTAAAATTTTTTCTCTTTAAGATTTGAGAATTGAAAGAACGATTATTTGAAATAATGAAGAAAATATTAGATTTTTAAAACTCTTTGAAGTAACACTAGGTTTTGAAAAAAATTGTAGTAAATAGAAGTAAAAAGAGAATTGACCGATAAAATTTTTTTTACTTGTAATAAATAGACAAGTAAAAGATCTTTTACCGAATAAATTTTGTATTTATTGTTACTTATTATATATACTTTTAAAACCTCCCATTTATTTCAATAAATTTTGAGAAAGTTACATTTATTGCAATTTTTGTGCAGGGGGAGGGATTTCACAAGCAATGCATGAGAAATTGACCAAAATTAAACACGCGTACGAAGAGAAGCAGATAAACAGTTATCAAACTTTCAATCAAAATCAGATACGCTAATTGGGTCATGCAAGAGTTCTTCCGTATATGAACATCTTTCTTCTCTATCCTACCAAATGGAGGGTTACTGTTTTGATGCATTAAAAGTCAAAACTCTGCTTCACAGGGGGCCTTGTAGCAATTTGCTTAGAGTTTGTTTGAGGAATGTGTTCAAACCAAAGTTGCTATCGTGTAACCAAGATTGCTACGATGTTTTTCAGACGAAATTTAAATTGCTACTAACAATGTTTTGAACTCAGACCTTTTGTTTGAACTGACTTTTCAAATGGGCTTTAATAACACGTCAGTCGTCACCTTCGTGTCCTACCCTAGTCAATGGAAAAAAAAACCCTCGATTTCCCAGCCAAGAACAGTACTCGTTTCAAACAAGTATCGAGTACATCAAGGAATGAGGTATGCACAATTTTGTACATGATATGTCAAACATTAATTTTGAAAAAAATTTCAAGTAATTGCCTAGAAGCTACTCATCATCTGTCTTTTTCCTCATTGTATCTTTGATGGCAAAATGGTATGTGCATAGCCAAACTCTCTGAAAGCCGATACTACTTCCTCAAACAGTGAGAGATGCACCATTGTCCAATGCTGTGAGGTTCAATATCATTGTAGCAGCCTTCAATGCCCATGTTTCAGCTGTTTGGTACATTTCAGCCGATTCTCCAAAGCACGAAGCAAGCATATCAGTGTTTATCACCCCCGGATTGAGAGCAACAATTGCCATTCCTTCAGGCAACTCCTTTGCAACCGATTTAGTCAAACCCTCAACAGCCCATTTCGATGCACAGTAAGGTGCAACCAGTGCAGCCCCTGACCTTCCCCATCCAGACGACATGTTGACTATGATCCCCTGCTTGTTTGGAAGCATCAGCGGGATGAAGTGGCGCAGCACATTTGCTATCCCCTTCACATTTGTGTCAATTACAGTATTGAACTCCTCTTCAGTCACCTCCCAAATCCTTTCGTTTTTGTTGATTGTACCTGCATTGTTCACTATGATATCTGGGACACCTATCTTTTCCATAACCTTGCATGCCATCTCTTCAACGCTGTCATTGGACGTGACGTCAGCATTGATCAACAAGTGTTTGATGGAAGACAAAGAATTGGGTTCCGTAGAAGATGGAGAAGCAGGGGTGGCCGATGCAAGCTCCAATTGTAGGGAGTTGAGCTTCTCCTGAGCTCGAGAGCAACCGATCACCGTGTGGCCTCGCTTTGCCACCTCCACAGCTAGGGCTCTTCCCAACCCTTTGCTCACCCCAGTTATCAGTATGGTCCGAGGAGTCGCTCCCCCTCCAACTGCTCTGCTCGCCATTGCATTCATTATGCTGTACAACAAAAACTTATCCTTGTCCTCCCACAAAGTTCTGTTTATACAATATCCATTTTGTTATCCATCGGTGTTTTATAACTGTTAACAATTTATCAAGATAAACTGGTACAAGTTAGCAAAAGAGAAATAGTCAGCAAGAATAATCAGACGGCAAATCACCATTGAGCGAAAACTGTCATGCGACATTATCACTCTGGAAAATAACAAGTAAACCTTAGTTTGGCATACTATTGCATCAGTGGCTGTAAAGATTTACTGTAAGATGCCACGAGTAGTTAATAAAGTTACAACACAATACAGTACAGTACAGCACAATACAATACAATATAATATTGTATTGTATTTATAATAACTTATAAAGTACAAGTTGTTGATAAACGTTAAAATAGACTAAAAGTTATCCTTACTTACATCAAATAAAAGAAAGGTGCATCACCTTCTTCGTTTTGCACCACTTTTATTTTTTTTTTATTTTTTTTGTTTCTTTTCTAAGTAGTAGTTTATATAGACACGCACACACAAATAGAAATTCTTTTGCAAGCAGCTATATTTATGTGTATAAATGTAAAATCAGAGATTCTTTTAAGCCATTTCTTGAGAAAACCTCCACCTTTTCTTCACCTTTATTTATGAAACCAAAAAAACAAAGGAACCAAGATATACCAAACAATCAAAATTAACTACTAATAACCCACAATCAATCAAATTCCAATATACTGGCAAGAAAAATTGTAAAACACCATATTTCCAAATTTCCAATCAAAACTCTCAAAAACAAACAGATTCTCAAGTGTAGCACCTCAAGTTCATCCAAATAGCTACACTCCCTCAAAATATTAGACACATTTTACTCAGGACCCCAAATAAGAAAAATAAAAATCAATCCTACTGGAAAGGTCAACAAAATGAAAGAATGCTTCCAAAACATACTCATTACACCCTATAATAAGTTGTTTGGGTTCGAACCAATTTTGGTTAAAAACATAATATGAGAACTTTATACAATAGCTTACTTTTTCTTGACACCATAATATGTGAGAGCTTTAGATTATAGCAACTAAAAGTTTTGGTTGAAACTAACAATGCCAAACACCTATCTTAGTGCACTATTGTAATTGTTAAGGACCCCTTCAAAAGGAAACAGGGAAAAAATCGTTGAAAAAGAATAGTTCATGTATAAAAAATAGCCACGCCTAAATAATTCTAAGGTCCAACCTCAACAAGGCCAAAGAATCCCCTTCTTCAAGGAAAAGAGATGAATGAATCCACACAGAGAATAGCATCATGGTCCAGAGGATCAAAATAGGAAGAGATAGAATCGAAAACAAAATAAAAAATAAGAAAGGATAGATGCTCAGAGTAAATCATCGAAATATGTATGATGTAATATTAACTTAAAACTTCTAATCATGCAATAGCTTAGAAAAGGTCCAACAAGCAAAGGGTTCAATTCAGTAAAATAAAACATCAATAAGCCAGTGAAACGAAACAGCCAATATCGTCAAAGAGTCAATGGAAAGCTCTTTTTTTTTTTTTTTTTATGGAGTTTACATCAATCAGAAAGGAGAGCGAGGACAAGAAGTCCACGCAAAGCTGATAAAAAAAGATTAATAAAGCTAACAGCAAAATGAAGCCCAAAAAACACAAAAACACATGGAAACAATAAACATACAATCAACCCCCAATACATCTTTCCGATTCAAAACAATAAAAAAAAAAAAAAAGAAAATAGAAGGAAAATCAAATAAAAATAAATTAACATAAATAACTCAAGCAAGCAAATTATATCAAAAGTAATAGTACAATGTCAGTCATATATAAAGTATAATATTCCTTTTGTATAATCTCAACTCAACTCACAAAACCAAGAATTAAAGTAGAACGGTAAATCCATATTACAACAAGTCTCGGACCCTAAAATCCACACTTCAAAACACCCAAAATCCATTACATTCAATATCAAAGCCCCAACTTTGACTCAAGTTAAAACTCAACATTTCCACACTTTCCTTGCCCCCTCCTCTCCCCCCCCCCCAACCAAATTCGTTTAACTAGATTCTTCTTGGTATCAAATGAGTCTTGCAGTATTCCCTATATGCCTGTACGGATGATTCTTTTTTCCCAAAAACCCAGAATTTACAGTAAATTTTCACACCCTCATCTTCATCGCCAAGATCTATCTCAAAAAGAAAAAGGAAAAAAAAAAAAAAACTTTGGGAACCATAAGAATTTGTGATGCGATGTTTACCTGAGACGTTTTTGAAGTTGGGCCAGCGCAGTCCCGAGAAGCTGCAGCTCCCGCGCTCACCGAATAAAATGTGGACGATAAGTTTTCGTTTCAATTGTATCACTGCGATGAGATATTTACGTTATATGCTGTCTATTTTATAATTAGATTGATTTTATCTCATATATTTATAAAATAATTAAAAATATGACACAATAGCATAAATATTATTTTATATATTGATCAAAATATTTATAAATTAAATTTATTTTTTTTCTTTATTTAAATATTGGCCAAAATGTTAAGAATATATTTATATATTTTTAATATAAATGATAATGTCATTGTAACATTTTTTTCAAATATTTTTTATGCCTTAAATCAAACCAAGCTTAAAATATATAGCATTTTTATAGAGAAAATTTCATGAATGTAAACTTTTAAGATTTATAATTTATAAATACTACACATATTTATTTGTGACATAACTTAATATATAATGTAAATGATAGTGTGATATAAATTTTTTTAAATATGATATAAATAATATAATTTAAACGAAAGTGGCAAAATTTGTACTTCTCTCTTTTTATGAAGAGCCCTTGGGCTTGGACCATTACAGATGGACAGAGGCCCATAATAATTATGGGCGGAAAGTGGCAGGAATAAAGAGGGAAGCAGCATGCTCCATACTTGGTGATGCTTTTTGAAGCAATAAAAAAAGTTGTTGCACAAATAACCCAATATATATGCATTTATTTTATTTTTGACCTTTCAACATGCACTTATTGGATCTTACTACCTTGAAATTTATAAAACATATAGCTTTGATTCTTTAGTTAATAAATTGTTCATTTTTAAACAGATAGGGCACATGTATAACACGTAGATTTTTATGAGTAAAGTAGAGAAAAAAAAGGAAACAAATGGATCCAAAAATAACATTTTTTTTAACAGTAATGCAAAAAATTGGATTGGTGACACAATTTTATTTTTTATTTCAAATATGTATTTTTATTTTTATTTTTTGTTGAAAGCTGTTTTTTTATTACTTTATCTTTTTAAAACCCTCACGTGTTATTAATGTGTTAGATACACTTTAATCTCGATACAAAGTAAGATAGAATTGATTACAAATAAAGAAATTATTCCATTGAGAAAGTTGATATTAGAGTATGAGAGAGATTGTTAGAAATGAAATGGAATGAAAGCAAAAAGAAAACCACAAGCGAAAAGATGGGAAAGCATTTGAAGTAAGACTATGGTAGACAAATGGAGTTAAAAAGAAAGAAAGAAAAAGAAGTAGAATAGTGGGAAAGAAAAAAAAATAAAAAAGGTAAAATACTAATAAAGAATAATAAAAATAAAGCACCGAATGTAAGAAATAATGGTAGAGAAAAAGTCTTAAAAAAATTACAAATAGAGATACGGTAAAACATTAAAAAAGTAAAGCCCTAAAAAAGAAAGAAAAATAATAAAAGAATAAAATATCAAAAGGAAAAAAAAATAAAACAACATTTGTGAAAGACAATGATGGACAAATAATTTTTTTTTTGTTTCGTAAAAAGAAAAAAAGAACAAAGCATTAAAATGGTAAAGGTAAAAAAGAAGAAGAAAGATTTAGGTAGGAGAGTATGGTAGACAAATGGAGTAAAAAAAAGAAAAATGAACAAAAGGAAAAAAAAGACAAAAAAGTTTAATAAAAAAGAAAAAGTGAATAAAAATAAATAAAAATAACATCAAAAGCTAGTGTTTTGGACTACCGAAAGTGGATAGTACAAAAATTTTGTAATGACCAAAAAAATTCAAAAATTAATAAATATGATTAATTAAAAATTTTTCTATAACTAAGGCATTAAGTCTATAAGAAATGTAAATTTAGAGCTTATAAGTTCAAGTTTTTGTAAAAACTACGAGATATTGTAAGAAATCAGTTTAAGGCTAGAAATCTTTTGTAACACCTAAGAAACTAACAAGTTTAAATTGTGACATAACTACAATTTATAATTATAAATTTTCTTAATTAACGCACATTTAAAGAGTTTTAATAATTATAAGACTTTAGTAACAAACAATGATATAATCGCACAATTTAATGTGCTTCATGTATGAAACATATAACAATAAATCTTATGATGGTACACTTGGATGATTAAAATAATTATTCGATGTGTTAAATTAAGTTCTTATGATTTAATAGCTCTGTGTACAAGTCAAAGTAAGGACCTTTATAGGAATCTCAATTGGAATATAAAAATTGAGATGAATCAATAAAAATGAATTTCTGACTCAACATAATTATACAAAATTCCTATATGATGTCAGTTTAACCAAAAAGATCTAGATTATAGTAATCAAACAGCTCAATACCATAATTCAAAAAATGGTGAGCATAAAGTTTATTAATATAAGATCGATCTCAATTTTAATGAGATTATAAATCATGATAAGAATTTGTTAAGTCATAAGGATTATTGAAAATTCAGGAATTGACAATATCCTATATGTGTACGGTTAGCTATTACACACGTTAGTAATTACATAAAGTTTATTATTATTGTAATGATAACAATAACAATAGTCATAATAATAGTAAATAAAAAAAGAACGTTAATGGAGTCCACAAACATTGACGAGCTTTTAAGGCAATGCAATATCACAAAATGGATTATTTTCAAATCCATAATGTGATTAAGAAATGTTTAAAAAGCATCCATAGATTAGATGTGGATCCATAAACGACTTTTCATAATATACAGTTTGGGTTATACCCGTAAAGCAAGAAATTATACTAAGTTTAGAATTTAAATTAAATTGACTATTAGATAGTCAATTTAATTTATGAATTTTTTTTAAATTACGGTTATTATGATAAAATTAGAAGTTTAAATAGAAAAACATATTAAGTATCAAAATATAGCTGTTAAAAGAATAAAATCATAATGAAAGAAATATATGATTTATTTATTTATAAGTTAGCACTTTAAAGTTTTAGAAATTACAAAATATTATTTTTATCAAGAAATTAAATTTTAAGTTTTGATAAAAAATCTTAAATACTGAAAATTATTTTTAGAAAAATAAATGTACATATATACTTATATATATATATATATATATATATATATATATATA
>CAMOHE010034217.1:0-24355 GCA_946598075.1 Artocarpus hirsutus | reverse complement strand
TTTGATGAGGGTTGAAATGATGATGATGACAGTTGTATATTATTAAAATTTAAGGTGCTACATTAAACTGTGGTTTATTTATTTGATTATGTTTTTATTTTAATTTAAGAGTTTTCATTTAAGTCCCGGGCAAATTACTTTGACGATTTGTGTTTATTTTCTAATCTTTATTTTATTCAATAAAAACTGTTAATCCCCACTTAGGGGCGTTACAGTACTAGGTGTTGAAGTACCCCTTAGAACTTGCTTATTTAAGTTAAAGAGGTTACGAAACCAAACTCATCCAATATTATTTATTATTTTACATAATTACACACTTTCTTTATCATTGACATTTCTTTTCATTTCTTTTTATTTCTCTTAATTAATTAGTTAGTTAATTTTGAAATATTATTGCCTTTAATTGTTCATTTTTTCAAATTTACAAAACCCAAATATTCATAGCTTTGACTTACTGTCACAACTCGCCTTTTTCAGGCTGTGATAAATCTTTTCTTACTTATGTATATATGAAAACTTAAGAAAAACTTTTTTTTTTTAAATATATTTTACACACATTTGTTTGCACATATGTTGGTTTTAGCAACTGTCGAAATACAGACATGCACTTGTATTTACAAAACAACATTTCCTTTGCAATACAATTCTCCAAACATTACTTTCAAAATATCTTGAAATATATTACAGCAGAAACTAACTACGGTGGAATCCATACCTATTTTGTACACTAATCATCCCTCCGCCAACTCATCAATAAACTTATTTTGACCTTCTCGTTGGAATACCTACAGCATGAAAATACTTAATGAGCTTACGCCTAGTAAGTCCTATATAACCCACATGCACATTCAATAAAATGCATGATCCAATTATGCTTTCTTATAAATCTTCTTTATCATTATCATTTCTTATCTTTAACTAAGGCCTAAGTGTTTGTACCATTGTGCACTTAGGTCTACGTAACACCATGACCATACTGTAATACTTAAACTCCTATTGAGTTAGGAGTCGGTACGATACTTTTCTTAATTTCTGGTGATATAATTGCCAATCTATTTATTATGGTTAACATACCATGCATGTAGTGATAAACACATGTTATACACAAAACACAAGTGCTTCTATACAATATTGTACACACATGTACATACTTTTATACTTATAAGTATACATTATTATACACATCGGTATATAATATAATATACACATAGATATTTATTTAGTATACTCACAGGTATACACCAGCATACTTATAGATACTCATATCATAGCATACATACAAGTATACACTTTGATATACACACAGGTATTCATATATAGATATACCACATTCTATGCCTACAAATTCATATGTAAGTGGGATGGGTACTTACTTGATTCGAATATCGGGTAATTCAATCTTGATCTTTCCTCTGTCCTAGACGTCTAGAATCCTGTTAGCCAATTACAAAGCCATTAGCCAATATTCACTATGTTTCGATATAAAGTGATCGTTAATTAATAAATTAAGTTGCATAACTGTATACAACTTCGAAAACCACTAGTTTTCTTATTTCTATCTAACTCTACCCTTTCGTCTCTAACGAAGGGCAAAAATCTTTCTAATCATTCCTTTTTCCCATTTGGAACATTTTAGAGCGGTTCGAGTTATTAGGCAAAAATGACGATTTTGCCCTCCGTGGGCCTTCTAACCTACCCTAGCTTGATTTCATCATTCTAACAAAAATAGACACGTACTAGTTTTAAAATAACACCTTAGTGGGTTGGATCTCCTTATTTCACATCTACGCCCCATTTTCGTAAAACTTTTTAATTAGTCCCTCAACTGAAAATTTTGATAATTTTGTCCTCGGGGCTAAAATTTATCTCTTTAAACCAAAATTTCCTATTTTTCATGAGGAGCACTTTTACTCAAAGTACCCTACCTTAAATCATTTTGAAAAATAACGTTCTTGCCATTTTAACATTTTTTCACTTTTGACAAATTCTTGAAAAATTAAAATCTCACAAATGGTTGAGATTTTCGACGAACTGTCTAATAATTTTAATAGTTTAGTCGAGATCTCCAACTTTCATATTTTAACTTTTTTTCAAATTCTTACTTTACAAGGGTGTTTTTGGGCATTTTTCAAATCTACCGATGGGAAACTTTTTCTTTCAATTTAGTCCTCAGGGTATTTTTGTAAAAATATGGTTTAAAACTATGAATCTACCCCTACAATGGCAGTTTCAACCTACCCCTGCAAAGGCAGTTTCAACCTTTGTTTAAATCATTTTCCATGCCTAACCATCATTTTTGAAAAACTAACACTAAAATTGCAAAAATAACACTTTTTACACAAACTACCATTTTTCAACATTCAACTCTTAATTTCACAACATCAACATGCCATACTTCATATTTCTAGGGGGTTCAACCAAAAAATAGCTCAAGAACCCATTTACTTTTGAGAAAATAAAAATCAAAACAAAAATCATAAAATTTCAAAACTTTAAAATCAAAACTTATCCTAAATAGCACTTTTTGATTTCTAACCTTCCAGGCTCCTTTGAAACTCCTTCCTAAACACCATTTTATGCAAAAACACCTTGAGTTAATTTCTCCCTTAACCCATGAAAAATCCCTTGAAAACTTGAAAAAAAGTTAGATTTTTACCTTAAAATTTGTTGAACTATATTGGGTTTTACCTATTGAACTTGATTGGGGCTATTTTTGCAAAGATTTGGGTGTGAGAAAATTTTTTAGAAGCTTTAACTATGGCTGCCGTGGGAGTTGAGATAGAAGAAGAAAGAATTTTTTTATTTTTTTTTTTTTTATTTTTTGCTAAGCTTGCATTTAATGCTTTCTTGTCCTCTTTGGTAACCTATCAAGTAACCCTTTGGGTTACCAAGTGTCCCCATGGGATTGGGCCACCTTTCATGGCTTGGTGGCCCAATAAGATTCAAGTGGGTGTACTTTGTGGAGCCCAAAATTTACACTATATAATTTTTCACAACATAGTATTTTTCCTACACTGTCATGGTCAAATCAGTGCAAACTTGTAACCTTAGACTGTGTAAACTATTTTACTTACCTTTGGTTTACCTTTGGAGGCCAAACGTAACATTTTCTATATCTACATTTTCACTTAGCAGTATACTTGTACTGCGTCGGCCTCCTTTTTTCACAGGGTTGAATTTCGATGGACTCTATGTCTTATTCATGTTCTAAGTATCCATTTGCACGTATCACAATTTTGCAATTAATTGTGATATAAAATTTATTTTATGGATATTATTTACAAATTTTTGAGTGATAAAACTCATACAATCTGTATTAAAAATATCTACCATTGCATCACATTCGTAGAGAAATCTTCAATTAATACTGCTTATTTATACATTATCATAATTTTACAATAATTACAAATTTTAAGGGTAAATTCATTAATTAAACCTAATTTAATATTAGATTTTATTAATGAATTTCCTTGGTCATTAGACTTACTACCACATTGAAGCATTACAGTGTGTGTGAGTGTATGTGTGTGAAAAGAATGGCTTACAAATACTTTGAAAAAATGAATAAAAATGCTAAATAAGACCAAAGTTTTGAGAGTTTATAACATTATATAATTCAAAAAATAGAAAGATGATATTATATTAATATGAAATTCAAAAATCAAAACAAAATAATAACATATTAACTACTACGAAAGTAATATTTACAAAACACTTTTTTTATATTTTCTTTTTAATTTTATGACTCACAAAAATAAAAAAAATTTTCCCAAACACATAAAATCTGGAGTAAAAGTTAAAACAAAGGGGCAAAAATCAAAACAATATTGAAGCACAACCTTCTCCCTCTAACCTAAATTGTACATTGTCCCTAATAAATAAATAAAAAATAATGAGAGCAACAAAAATATTACCTGAATCAATACAACTGTAGTGATGATCTATAGAAAACTTAACAAACAAAACTAGAAACTAATAAAACACACAAAAATATATTTCAAATTGGGTCTTTTAAAGTCAGATTCCAATGACTTTTTTTTTTTTTGTTTGAAAATTAAAAATAACTTTTTAAATTCTTCAAAACATGTTTTAAGAGGCTACAAGTATAGTATGCTTACCAACTGCAATGAATATATCCTCCTTATTCTTGATCATTTTAAATGGACTATTAAATAATTTAATTTCAAAGATTTTTTAAAGGAAAATTAAAATGCAAAAAACATATTTTTTTATTGAAAATGTATTTGAAAATTCAAACAAGTCACCTTTACAAAATCAAACCTATTAGAATGTACCTCGAGAGAAAATTGAAAATAGTTTAACTCCGTAACTTAGCTATTATAAACAAATTTAATTTATAGCCTTTATTTTAAATTTTTGAATAAATTTCAAAATTTTTTATTTTTTTAAAAAATCAAAATAGTACATAACAATACACAAAAATATATTACAAAATTGATTATAAATAAGGGAAGGTAAAGATATTACTTTGAAAGCGTTTTCCTATTGTTTGATGCTTTGAATTTAGCAAATCTTTCTTCCAACTTCGCTTTTGGTGGACTATCATCAAAGAGTGGCTTCCTTCCATAGTAAGTGTTAAAAAACACCACGTACGGGTCTTGTGTAAACATGCCCTAAAGATTAGAAAAATTTGAAACATTTAAACTTATGAAACATGGACTCATTTTACGTTCTTGGTAAGTCTATAAAAAACGATGTTAGAGGTGATGAAGGAGGTGGTGGTCACATAAGATCTTAGTAAGAATGGTCTTTGGTGAACTCTTGTGGCAACTGAAGTTGAGAACCTAGGACTAAGAGTGATGATTATTCCTCTTCTACAGCTAAGTCTTCTTTATATTCCTCACATTCCTCTCCTAATAGTTGTTCCTCAAAATAGGTGAGTTCCAAATATTCTTCTATGGTTAGGTTTACTGTTTCTTTCTCACCTAAAGAATCTTCTTTAAACAATTCAATAGTTTGCTCAATTGACTCAACAAGTTCTTCTAAGTGACAATTTTGTTCTAAGGTATCTTTGGCAAGAATGGGTTCATTTTTTCAGCCTTCAACATTAATTAACATAAAAAGTTTTCAAACTGATCTAAGTCTATATCTTTCATGGTTTCCATGTTTTTTTTCTGAGGTTTCTTCTAATTTTTTTTAAAGGTTTCTTCCATATTCACCCTACTTGGTTCACTATATGTCTCTTGCACTTCAAAATTTGGCTCTCAAATTTTGGTTGAGTGTTATGCTAAGGTTCTGAAAAATTTGAATTGTTCTTCTAAATTAAGTTGTTCCTAGAACTATTCAATCTCTAAAAATCATACTCGGCCATATATTTTATCATGAAATAGGCTTCATCAATGGTTTATTGGTAAAAAGTGGTGGATCCATTTCCTCTCTCTACCCAATTTCTAGTTTCAAGACTTAATTTATTTATGAAAACTTCACAAATATTCCTTAGAAACACCATGGTGAGGGTATTTATCTAGCTTGTCTTTATATCTCCACCAAGCACTATAAAATAGTTCTAGTTGTCTTTGAGAAAAACTTGTAACAAATGTCAATGAATTTTCTAAAACATTTTTTTATTATTTTGAAATTTTTTAATTTTTTTAATTTGGAATTTTTTTGAAGGAAAACTTTCAAGCTAAATGATGCTAAATTAATCAGATTCCCAAATCGTTTAGGGTCACACCAGACACACTTAGAATTTCCAACTTTATTAAGCAAGGGTTTTAGTCTTGTAGCCGTGGGATTAAGTCCCAAGGGTGGGCTTTCTTGACAGAATCCAAAAATTTTGTGATTATCCAAACTTGCAAAACAAAAAACAAGACACTATAAGCTTTTCTTTATCCATAACGAGTAAAGTTGTGAGTGAAAAGCATCCGCCCCTTTTTAATTTTTAATTTTTTTAAATATTTTTTATTTTTTAAAATTTTTTAATTTTTGAATAATAAACACACTAATTAAACACATGCAAATAATCAAAATAATATTTACGAAGGATAAGAATAGATCACTTCCCTATTTTCCTGCTTACTTTAGCAATCTGACAAAATAAAGGCACCTCCTTGGCAATGGTGCCAAATTTTTGTTGTATCACCCAAAATAATTTTTTTAAAAGTGGACATTGGTAGTATAGCTAGGTTGTCGTATCCATAGGGAGGTGAGTTTTTGAAAAATTGAAAATTTAATGGTTGAAAAGACAAAAGTGATTTTCATGGGATTTTAAAGAAAAAATATTTTTAACAATTTTAAATAAGATTTAAAACATAAAATTAAAATGGTAAAGTTTTGAAAATCCTTTATCTATTTGATAACTAGTATGGACTTTAACTTTAAATAAATAATTACCTAAAACATTTGATTTATTCTATCTTTTCCTGTTAATTGCAAGCACATTTACTATTTTTATAAGTTCGCCTAAAGCGACAATACAGCAGGCACTACAAGAAAATCTATATTTAATGACATATTATTTACAACATGTATTTTTGAATGTCGTTGAAAAATACATACAACGACATTTCTAACAAAGATGTCATTAACGATATTTAAAACAATAATTAACGACATCTATATAGATGTTATATTAAAGGTCTCCTTTTAACGACAATAGTTTAGTATCATTAAATTATTTAACAACATGTAGAAGATGTCGTCAAAGCTTTGGAGATTCTACGACACCCCTTATAGACGATATTGGTCAAAATGTCGTCTATAAAGGGTGTTGTGGAATCTCCAAGGCTTTGACGACATCTCCTACTTGTTGTTAAATAATTTAACGACACTAAACTATTGTCGTTAAAAGGAGATCTTTAATACGGTATCTATATAGATGTCGTTAATTATTGTTTCAAATGTTATTAATGACATATTTGTTGAAAATGTCGTTGTATGTATTTTTCAATGACATTCAAACACTACATATCGTAAATAATATGTCGTTAAATGTAGTTTTTCTTGTAGTGAGGCTATAATGCAGTAAGAGTTTTCTTATAAAAGTAGCAAAATACCTCTCACTAATGCTTTGGTGTACTATTTATGGAAATTATAACCGTTGTTACTACAAATATATTTAATATAATCTAGAGATAGAAAAGATAATAACAAATCAAAGTTATTATATTTAAATGGAATAAATTTTTGCATTAATTTTGGTAAAACCTCATCTTATTAAATGGTTTAAGAATATAATATGCCATCTCTGTCAACAATATATCAAGAGTTATCAAGCATTTACTATGTCTGTTCATGTCTATAATGTAGTAGAAACTCAATTTAATAAACAAACATGATTTCAGTATTATTAATGTTAATTATGCAATACAATTAAATTACATAAAGAAAGCATGACTGAATTTATGCAAGAATTGGGCAGCATAACAATATTAACAATGATCATTAAAAATATAGAAATATAATTTATTCCATCAAATAGAAGCGTTATTAAACAGATATAAAGTTAAAATCCATACTAAAATACTATGCATACAAGATCATCTCTCTGCTTCACCAGACTTTCTATACTAATTTAGGTATTATTTTAATATTAAAAGTGGGGTTGGGGGATTACTAGATGACGATTTTTGGTGCTCGCACAATTGAACACAGTCGTCTTAAATAGTAAATTGCACAAAAGTGCACATATCGATCTCACGAGGATTGTGTAATTTTTTAGTTAATTATCGAAATTAATCCTAATTCTAAAATTAATTAAATTATTGAAAATAGGGTGTTTGGATTTTTGCTAAATTAAAATTAAAATGAAATAGAAATTAAAATGAGAATTTAAATAAAATTCTAAAAATGTTAGGAATTATGATTTTCCTACAAATTTATCCAATCCTATCTAATTAAAGATATTATTGTGATTGTCTCGTACTATGTTAATGGTTGAATTCTTTATCCTATTTAGTGCTCTCTCTCTTGAGTTATACCAAAAATATTTAGGCATTAAAATTCACTATATCTTTATGTGAATTTATTATGCTTAATTTCATTATATTTTATGGATATTCTTATTATGATCACATTAACCATGCAAGTATATTTCTAACTTACTTGTAATTTATAAAATTCTACAAATATTCCTAAATCATAAGTCTCCTTTAGGTCTTATTATGATTTATGTTGTCATCTAAATAATGATCAACTAATTAGAAACATTAAACCTAGTGTAAAATTCTCAACACATAATGACATTCACAAAAATATAATTTAACAAAATAAAATGTTCATTCATTTTAAGTTATGTCACAATCCCAATAAAAATAGATCAGAACATAATAATATTTACACAAATAAATATCACAAAAATTAACATTCAATTAAACAATAAAATAACACAGATAAAGCGAGTTTAGAATTAACTCAATATTTTTAGACAATCTACTGGGTCCACCACCCCACATAAAACACTCTCTCATAGTATTTTACAAAATGTAACACTTAAATTACTGCAAAGAAACAAAAACTTAAAAACAAAAAAATTTGACTGAGAAACCCAGCCTCACGACTGGGTTCTCTCTGTTCTGCAAAGAACTCTCCACCAACAAAACACCCATTCGGATGCTAAGCATCCTTTTTTATAGGCAAAGGTTTAGGCTTACATTTCAATTCTTACAAATAAGATATTATAACTTAGGCTTACATAAACAAAGAAAAGAAGAATCATCAAAATAATTGGGACAAAATCTCAATAGCAGGCGAACATTTTCTTATTTCTTTCCTTGTTTCTTTCTTCTATTTCTTTCTTTTGTTTCTTCATTGCAGGTATTTTTCTTTTCTTTTCTTTTCGTTTCTTTTCTTTTCTTTTGCTACCGCTATAGTTGGAACGCAAGTTTTAGCTAGCATCCAATGCGACGCGGCAAGGGACTCACGTTATTTTGTTGACTTCTAGCCTTCTGATTGTTGACGTAGAATGATACAACAGGCGGTAAATGAGGCTCTTCTAGGAGAAAGAATGACCGTCCAGATCGATCTTTGAATATGCAGTGGACAGACACGATTGCTGCTGACTAAAGGGGAGCAGCAGTGATTGGGCAGACACACGGGCAGTTGACTCGCAAATGGAATGGTGCCATGTGGCCTTGACTTGACTTGGAATTATCTTTTGGAACCAATGTTTAAGTTTCTTACAATTTAATTCCTATTTTCACCCATGAAATGAAATAGTTTACAATTAAGCCCTGAAAAATTAATAACTTTACGAAATAAAAATTACTAAAGATAATACTAAAGATAATTAAATATTTTTACATACTTATTTAGCAGTTAAAAACATAATCAAATATATTTTAATAAAAACACACTAAGATATAGAAGATACAAAGATGCTTAATTAAAGGATTTAACAACAAATAAAATGCTAAATAAATGATTTAGAACCTTATAAAATATGCATTATTACATGCTATTAGTACCTTAACTGTATGTCCTCCTAAAAGGGGTATTGCTAAGCCTAAGACTTAGCAGAAGAAAGGAAGACAAGGGAAGGGGAAGTTCCCCCTGTGGATGGTGTGAATGAAAACGATGGGAGGAGGTATATATAGGGTGGTTTTTTTACTATGAACCATTTATTATTATTTTATTATTTTTTCTTTTTTCTTTTATTTTTATTTTTATTCAGCCGCCTCTTCTATGAGAATTAGCTAAGTTGATTTGATTATAAATTTTTTCTTTTCTTTCTTCACGTTTCAGCAGTCTTTACTATGCTTATTTTACTTTGCAATCTGGTGTGATACGCTCAAGGGACGGACACTTCACGACCTTCAGATCGTTGACCATGGATTGAAGAAATGGCATGGATCGAGTCAACACTGTAAAAGGTAAATGAATTCTTCTCAATTGCTAGATCGGTAAGTGGTTAGGGATAGTGGGGATAGCTAGTGCTAGGTGGATGGCTTGGATTGATTCAGTGGTGTGATCGAATAGTCCAAGGGCTGCCACATGTCCTTCTTTTTGAATTTTGAATTGTTTTTCATTTCTTGTGTATTTGAGATCCGCTTTCGCCTGTTTTTTTGAACATTAAACATAGTGAAACATAAGCAATTTCAACAAGAAATTCCAAGAATAATTCTTATAATCAACAACATAAAAACGTCTAAGGCTTTGAATTCACCTTTAACCATAAAATAACTTAGCTAAACATAATTAAAATTGACCAAAAAAAAAAACTAACAATGTTATAGATCAAACAGATGAACTAGAAGAGGAGGTTGTGAAGATCTTCAAGAACTCCTCAAGCAACAAGCATTTGGATCTCCTCTTTTCTCTCCTTCTTTTCTTTCCTTTCTAATTTTTTGCCTGAGTTTTTGAGGGAAAAAACGTTGGCTTATTGTTCGATAATGATGCTTATATACTAGTAAGGTTTTTAAATAGCAAAATTGAGTTTTTGGGACCAAAAATCCTCAAAAACATAAATAGCAAGGAGGCAGGCTACTGGGTGCACAGGTGGGGCTGTTAGGCACGGCCTAGGGTTGTAGCTGGCTTTTGGGCACACCTGGAGTTAGCACCTGAGCTGCACCGATTTTTTCTTTGTTTTCACCCTTTTTATGCGTTTCAACTACGATTTGCGATCCATGACTTCCGTTGAACTCCAAATTGAATGCTTGATATTTTTAACTCTAAAAATATTCATTTTCTTCTTCTTTTTATCCTTTAATATTAGAAAACCTAAAATCACAAAATAAAAATAAAACATAAGAATTACTCAAAAACTTAAACAATAAATGCAAGGAAAAATAATTCAAAATACGGTGAATTATGTACTTATCAATTAACATAGGAAACTTATGTTATTCACTCTTATATATCATGAAAAAAAATAACTTATTAATAAAATGAATACTTTATTTTTCAATGTTATAACTGTTGGGTTTGGTGCCCTTAAAACTATGACATTGTATATATTGTTAATAAATAGATAAAGTGACATTTAATAATTATTTTGGTTGCTTATATGTATTATGAATACTTTTATAAACATCAAGAAAATTCCATGATTATTTATGTGACTATAAATTTAGCATATAAATGCTATATGCTTAGGGATAAAATTTATAGATAATAATCTAAATAGTCCGTAATAATTAATTAAAGTTTGGGATCTTTAATTAAATATTACAAGTACAGTCCAATCTCATTTAGAATGAAATAGTCTTACTATTAATGTAAAGACATTGGATTAAAGATACTTCATATAATGAGATTTATAGGATTAGACCAGATAAATTATGGATCTCTAATAATCATCTGTTATAAATAGAGTATTCAAATTTATCATTATGATGATCATATATTTGGCAGTCTTAATCCTGAGTATTTATTAGACTCCTATTTATGACATTATGTTTTTTGACTTGCATGGTAAGATTTGTATGAATACAGATCGTAACTTAGTATCTTGGAAACATAATATAATAAATGGCTAGGAATAATATATACAGATATGGAATCCATTCCTTCCTTATAGAAGTTAAAAAATAGTTCTGTTGAGTGATGATTTAAAGTTTGAACAGTAGAGCGTTCGTTCATAATAAGATTATGAATTAATTGTTCATTAGAGAATTATTGAAACTCAAGGATAAAGATAAAATAAGAGAGGCAAACAAAAATTGAACCTAGCTCTTATTATAAACTATTTATGGAGGATTGACTTATATGTAATGTTATATCAATGGACTACTCGTTAATTTTATTTGAGTAACACTAAAACTAATAAATTTAGCACATTAATTAGAGAGTTTGATTAATTGTCAAATTTATTGGAGCTTGGGTTATAGGTCCATAGGTCCCCAATGCTATCTCTATGACATTATATTAGATTTAATGCATAGAATGAATTATACAAATTTAATTTGGAATAATTGAATTCTGAATTAATTATTTCACATTTAAATTATTAATGTGACACAGAAAAATATTCTCTGTGACACGTAATGTAATGTGATAAATGTTGTCACAATTTAATTGAGCATTAGTTAATTAATTAATTGATTATATTTAACTAATGAGATTAGTTAAATATGATTTTTAAATTAATTAATTAATTAATAGTATTTGAATAATAAAATTATTTGAATATAATTTTAATTTTGTGTGTGATACATGTGTGGTGGGACCACCTTTTGTCTTTTACTAAATGGACACAAAATTAAATAATTAATTGATTAATTTAAAAATCTAATTTTAAATAAATATGATTTATTTTTTAAATTTTAATATATATATGTATATGGTTTTGAACCAAATCTTATATGTATATATAAAAGATTATATATATATATATATATATATATATATATATATATATAAAAGTAGAGGAGATTCACGTTATTAACAAAAAAGGAAAAAAGTTAAAGTAAACATTTACGTTTATGTAGACTGTGCGTTTGTGTGTATGTATATATTAATGAGAATAAAATCTTGATTCGAATTAAAAAAAAGATAAAAATATATATGATATGGTGGTTATTTTAAATTTGAAATTAATTGAAAAATAACTAATTGCTTGGATATAAAAAGCTAGAGATAATAGTTAGCTCTAGAGATCTATCATTCACGTAACTTTTGTAGAATACTCAGAGAGAAAAACTAAGAGTTCTTCTCTAAAAAAAAGTCTACTATCTCATGAGTTGAGTGCATAGCAGATTCAAAAAAGTGTGAGGTTAATTTATTCTTACAGTTTGACACCCACTCGTCTTTCCATTAGTGTGGAGGCTTAGCTTGGAAGATTGTGGTGTCACAGAAGAAAGCTAAGATACCCTGATAGTCTTCAAAAATGTTGGTAAAAATTTCCAAAGCTTTCTATTATTAATTAAAATTATATAACTATTCCCGATGAATAAAGTTTTCAGAAAATTTTTGTTTGTCAACAATCCGTTACTTTCGCTACATTTTGTATTTTATTCTAACAAATGGCATCAGAGTAGGTTATAGCATATATAATTTTAATTAACATGATTTTATTTTGATAATATTATATTTTTGATGCATGTTTGTGGGCACTTTGTATCTTTGTGATTTTTATTCATGTTATAAATGATTATTTTATGAATAGATTTTTAGTCGTTAATTATATGGTTCTTTTATATTTTTAATTTTATTCTCAGTTTGATTAGATCAAATTTATGTAAACTTATAAAAGAAACAGACTTTTTTGTAATTTATTATTATTATTTCTTTTCTATTTTTTTTATTTCCTTCACCTGTTACAGGTGAATGGTCATATCATAATGAAGAAGACTATCATCACATATGGATACTAAATGCACCTGCACATGGGCTTCTTTCTTTAATTTTTTAAAAAAAAAAGAAAAAGAAGGAAAAAGGGAGACTTTCACGTCTACAGTAACAGCCATTAATGCACATTTATGTGCAAAAGACTGTCAATAAAAATAGATTGCATGCTTGACGTGCATTAATAAGAAGAAGAATAAAGTTGCACGTTTGCAGTGTGCACTGCACACGGCGTACTCAATAGCCATGGTTTTATATCAGTACCATATAAAAAAAAAAGGTGGCTACACATGGAGGGGTGAAGAAGATGAAGTTCTTTGGTAGATGAGTTGAGAATTTGGGCCTTTCAAATTCAAAAGGTAACCCAGCAGTGTTTCATGCGGTAAACCGTCTGATCAGGACTACAACAATGGAGCTGGGACTTATGTTATTACAAGAAGACCCATGTAATATTTATTTATTTTTTTGGGTTGTAATTTTAATTATTCAAAAAGACCCAGTCAAAAATCCATTGTTTATTTTTATGTGATGATTGTGATAATATGTTCATGCATTATAACATATCTTCTAGGAAAGTTCCCACTTATAGTTGTTGTAACATGACATGTATACACTTGCATATTATTTTATTGTGTATAAAGTAGTATGTATTAGAATTAATTTAATGAGATTAAATTAATTGGTTTGGTTTTATAGAATTCTACTTTATTTTATTAATCAATCAAATAATGTGATTTTAGTTTTAATAGTTAAAACTTAGTAAAATTTACATTAATTCTAAGTTATCTAATTTTAAATTGTTTAATGTTGGGTAGCTTAGACAATTCATAATAAACTTAGATTTTTAGAAAATCTAGTAATATTTAAGTATGATTAGGATGTGATTTTATTAACATACAATATAACCTAGTAATTAAAAATTGTTTTTATTTACCAGAATTATGAGACATTGGATGTTTCATAAGATAAAACACATTTTTTTTTTTTTAAATAAAGAGTGGGAGAAGATAATATGATAATATAACTTGTGGTCTCTACTATTAGCACAACACCGTGAGATTTAGGTAGTGCCTCATGTGTGGGGTCCGGCGTGGGCCCCACCTCAAGCCTCCATATGACCCACCTTGCGGGGCCCTTGGACTTATGGCTCTTATTAGTGAACCATTTTCGTGCCGCCCACTCATCCGTACTGTCCCCTCTAGGGTCCTCTGACACCTCAAGGATTTCTTTTCGCGTCCCTCGGGTTCGAAATAAGAACCTCTTAAGGGAGGTTTGAGGTTCGAACCCGAGGGACGCGAAAGAAATCCCTGAGGTGTCGGATGACCCTAGAGGGGACAGTACGGATAAGTGGGCGACACAGGAATGGTTCACCAATAAAAGCCACGAGTCTGAGGGCCCCACAAGGTGGGTCCTATGGAGGCTTGCGGTGGGCCCCGCATCAGACGCCACATCATGACACTTTGACTTCGTCCTCCTTACAGAGGGTGTCCATTTAAATCAATAATAAGGTTAGCTTCCAAGAGATAGGATTTTACAATGTATTTCAAAATTGACCTACTCTACAGTGGCAATTTTGAGTTAAGTTGTTAAAATCTGAAAGAGTGGGTTACACTCATAAGTATATAATTAATTTGTTAATTATATCTTGACCAAAATAAACTGTTATTAATAAATATAGAAAATATGAGATATTTTGAATATATTTATTAATTGAGAATGTCTCAATTCAATTTATAAATAATTTGACCTATTCTACAATGGCATTTTATTTATTATAATTGAATAATTGTGGAATTAGTAAAATATATTATTTGTGTTCTTCAATATACATCATGCATCACGTTTACTATTCCAAAACATATATGTATGATGTTTACGCAACCATTTAATTTATGTCATTTTATTTATTTGTTGCAGCAACAATGCCTAATCCAATCATCTCTATTCTCTCAAATGAAAAATTAGCTGGAGATAATTTTGTCAAGTGGAAGAGTAACATGAACATTATACTAATTTGTAAAAATTACAAGTTTGTCTTGACGGAGGAATGTCCTCCATCGCCTGCTGCCAATGCCCCTCGCAATGTACGAGAAGCATATGATCGTTAGATCGAGGCAAACAACAAGGCCCGCTACTTCCTTTTGGTTGGCATGTCTTATGTGCTTAGGATGAAGCACGAAAGCATAAAAACTACTTATGAGATAATACATTCTCCACAAGGCATGTTTGGCAAGCCTTCTGAAAAGGCACGTCATTAAGCCGTCAAGGCTGCAATGAATGCCAAGATGAAGGGGGGGGGTGTCTCGGTTAGAAAACATATTCTTAACATGGTTAACTATCTCCATGAGGTCGAGGTGAACGGGGTGGTGATAGATGAAGCCACACAGGTAGGGATGATTTTGGAAACCCTCTCCCTTGCATTCCTTCAGTTCAAAAGCAACTATTTCATGAACAAGCTAAAATATAATATGTCTGAGTTACTTAATAGGCTGTAAACCTTCAAGTCTATTTCAAAAGAAAAGACTAAAAAAGCTAAGGCAAATGTTGCAGAAGCTTAACCTTCCTCTTCTGCTTGAAAGAATAGGAAGAGGAAGAGACTGAAGGAAGTGGTAAGTCTAAGAATGGAGGGCAAACTAAGAAGAACAAAAGCAACAACAAAAGGAGCTCAAAGCAAAAAAAAAGCCCAAAGGAAAATGTTTCCACTACGGCGTAGTTGGGCACTAGAAGAGAAACTGCAAGAAGTATTTCTTCAGGTGCTCAAAGAAAAAAGAAACAACGGTAAATCAGATTTACTTATTTTAGAAGCTTGTTTAGTTGAAGATGACACTTCACCTTGGATAATTGATTCAGGGTCAATTAACCATGTTTGTTCTTCTTTGCAGATGCTTAGTTCTTAAAGGGAGCTTGCCAACGGAGAACAAATGATGAGAGTGTGAACAGGAGAGGTTGTTTCAGCAAGAGTAGTGAGGGTCGTTAAACTTTATTTCAGAAATAAGTTTTTAATTTTGGACAATGTTTTTTACATTCCTAGTTTTCGTAGAAATTTGATTTCTGTTTCCAAGTTGTTTGAACAAATGTTTAATGTTTTTTTTTAATAATAATTATGTTAATATTTCTAGAAATGGTTTGGATATTTGTTCTGCGCATCTGAAAAATGGGCTTTACACCTTAAGGCCTAACAAAAAATCATTGCTCAATATTGAAATGTTCAAAGTTGAACAACTAAAACCCAAGAAGCAAAAGGTTTCTTCTCATGATGAAACATACCTGTGGCACCTTAGATTAGGTCATGTTAACTTTGACAGAATTAATAGACTAGTAAAGGATGGTCCTTTAAGAGAACTAAAAGTTAGTTTTCTACCAATTTGTGAATCTTGTCTTAAAGGTAAAAGACTAAAAGGCCTTTCTCTGCAAAAGACGAAAGGGCCAAAAAACCACTTGAGCTAATACATTTGGATGTCTATGGTCTATTGAATGTATAAGCCCGTGGTGGTTATGAATATTTCATCACATTTATTGACGATTATTCGAGGTATGGATACATGTACCTGATGCAAAGGAAATCTGAATGTTGAAATTTCTTCCAATTTTTATGTTTCAACCCTGATTGTGGAGATTGCGGAGATTGTGGATTTCCTCCTCATCAATTAATGTTGAAAAAAAAAAATTGTCCCATTATGTTGCTTAGAAATATTAATTACTCTTAAGGGCTATGTAATAGTACAAGATTAATTTGCTGTAAGTTTACTCCAAATTTAATTGATGCAGAAATAATTACTGGTCATCGTCGAGGAAAACATGTCTTTTTACCAAGAAATCCATTTGCACCTGTTGAAGGTGACCAAGTAGAATTCCGTCTAAGAGAACCAATTTCCAATTGGTTTGAGTTTTACTATGACGATAAATAAGCCTGAAGGATAAACTTTAGAGTATATTGGAAAATATTAACCTGAACTTGTGATCTCTCATGGTCAATTATATGTTATTTTATTTAGAGCTACAACAATGCACTCTATTAAGGTACTAATTTGACCTGCCCTTGCTGATAGTTCTAACGATGAGCAAACTAAAAATATTGTGTATCATGATTTATTAGATTTGATGAGGTGACAATGATTGCAAAAAGACAAATTCTAAACGTTCTACATTTTCATTAGTATTTGATCAATTCCTTTGATCCTTTTTGTTTGCTTTAATTTTCTAAGTTTTATTAATTTTGCTTCATAATTAAAATATTTGTTATCTATCTTTAGTGTCTTTCTTTTATCTTAAAGCACAAAAATAAAAGGGTAAACAAACAAAGCTTATGAAAGAAATTTCTCCAGCTAAAAGAGGTTGGATTGCAAAAGTACTAGTACGTGAAAAGAGCATGCCAAGTATCGGACTTCTTCTAACAGTCAACATCTTATATTTGTTGATGATAAGGTAAGTTTTAGCAATTTCCAACTAGAATATACTCATAAATTTCTTCATTTCTTCAAAGTTGAGTCTTGAAACAACAAACATTTACAACCGTAATAGATTGATATAAATATAGTTAAAAATAAATCAATCTTAGTTCCAAAGCATTTTCCATGTTCTATGTAAATCTAAAATATAGACGTTCATAATCGTTACTATGACACACAGAATTATATTGCCTCTTTTGCGATCAACACAAAAGGTTGAGTTATATATATTATACAAAAGAAACGCTGGAAATTTTGGACACAACAAAAAAGCCGACAGATTTTCCTTGCTAAACTTCACAATTAGTTGTATTGACTTATATTAAGTTTCTTCCTTTTTTTTTTTTAATTTCTAAACTAATGCGTTATACTAACTATTGTATAGGAACCCTGTAAATAAGAAGAAAAAAATTGCCGCCTATGTTTGGGGCAGCAATGATCAACCATAGCTATGGAGTGGCATTGGTTCTTTTTCCGTTAAAATTACTTCATATGGTTTTCACTAGAATTACTTGGACTATATTTGCAATAGGATAAATAGACTCATTAATTGTGCAATCTCAAATTACTGTAGTAAAGGGTATATTTAAAATTAAAAGGACACAACTGAAAACTTTTTTTCCTCACAACATCATCAATTCATTTTCTAAAATAATCTTTCTATATGTTATTTTTCCTTCCATAAATAATAGTTGGTTCACACTCAATTCAATTGTATGTAATGTTTTTTTACTATTGTTTGTGAGGTATATGTTTCCTCTCAATCACGCCTTCTATTTTTAAAATAACATTTTGCTTTTTACTCAAGTAGTATTGTTTATGTATGTTAATTACTCATCTCATTAGTGTGTAATAACAAACATTAGAAATAAGTCTAAATTTTAAAGTTTCTTTGTTAGAGATTACTTAGCTTTCTTCATTCCCAAGTACTATGAAAAAAATGGTATGTAAAACTAAACACTTCTACATTGAGAATTATTCAAAAAATAATGTATACTGAAGAAGTTCTGACATATCTATATCTATTATTCAATTTTTTTTAATATTTTCTTTATTTTCTTTTTTTTGAGGAATCAAATCTTCTCAACTAAACAATAGTACAAATGAAGACTTAAAACAACTACCTTTTAGGCATAAAAGTTCCCAGTTATAGACTGGACTCGTCAATGTACCAATAAAATACAAGGAAAACAAGTAGCGCCAATACCCATAAGGGAAAACCTGATCAATTCCAAACGCAGAGCTCTTTGGCTCAAAAGATTCCACAACTGTTGATGGTCGAAGCCAATTGACCAGAATTGGACATACCCATCTAAGGGCACTTATGATCTGGCCTAGACATAATTCTAGCCAATAAAATTCATATATACTACTACTAAATTGTGGGTGTACAAACCAAACCGAGCATGGAGTTGGGGAGACCACCTCCTTTGTTCCACACACAACTAAACAAAAACAAAAACAAAATATAAAAAGAGAGATACAAACATATAGGAAAGACCCCGGGTGGGAAAGATCTGCCACCGCCGCCGTCGCTTCCCATTCTGGTCTTTTGTGGGCTACCTTGGCCGCCAACGTTCGTCGGCTTTGACCACCTGCCTCCACTGTCCCATCCTCAAGACCTGCTGGGAGTGCTCATTGGCTTCAAAGAGCTTTGCCACTTCAGCTCCCTGACCACCAAGTCCCACCCCCTCCAACCATGCTCGAAGTCAGAACGTCCCCGTCTTGCCCCTTGGACCCCCACAGGATGCCCATCCTTCTAGTTCTTGCCGCTGCCACAGTCTAGCCCCAAGATCTGCCATGAAGTCCATGAATGTCGATGTCGCCCGTCACAAAAGCCACCTCCTGCTCTTGCTGGCATAGAAATCTAGTGGTTTCCTCTTCGGCTCGTTCCTGCAGGCTCGATCCCCTGTCTGCTGTGGTACCTCTCCTCACCAAAATCCAACGCAGCCCCCCTCCTGCAAACCCAAGCCCTAGTGGCCAACCCAGAGGCGGCTCCAGGTTTGGACCCAAAGGTAAGGGGGCAGCGCCACCCTTTTCTCAAAGAATACTTTGAACAGTATCTTTGGAGAAACCCTAGCAGTGCTTGTTAATTATCTTCTAAGTTACAAACAGAGAACAAGGGTAAAAGCAACGACTTTTGAAATAGAAGTTAAGGAGGCTGTTGGAGATAATTGGGTAAGCACATCAAATATTATGCTTCATGTTTCGTTCGTTCTTTTCACTCTCTAGACAAATACACGAAGCTTGGAGATTAACTTGGTGAAATGCTGACCTACACACTTTTAGTTTTCAACTAACATATCATTTTTCAATGATATAACCTTAATTCATTTTATATTATTATATTTTAGATGTTGTAGCTTTAGTTGCATAGATATAACAAATAAAAGAAATCCAAATAAATAGAGGCCCAAATAAAGCTGGAGAAATTACTTTCATCAACGGAAGGTATGTTTGAAAACTTATTTTAGAGACTGTAAATTTAAGTTCTAAATTATACTACCTATTGTATTATCACAGTGCGAAAACGAGGATGCTATTCATTGACGATGAGGATGTAGCATTGTAAATATGATTTCTGCATTACCTGTTATAGTTGCACTACACATAAGAGTTTTCATATAACAGTAAGTTACTAGTCCAAAACATAGATTTAACTATTTGCGACATTTTCTTGCAAATTAATTGTAAATATGATTTCTGCATTACCTATTATAGTTGCACTACATATGAGAGAGTTCATATAACAGTAAGTTACAAGTACAAAACATAGATTTAACTATTTTCGACATTTTCTTGCAAACTTAATTTGTTTAAAACTAATCTTTTAACAGATTTATTACTATCCACGAAGGGAACAAGTTGCATCAAAATTGAACATGATTTACCTCAAGCAATTGCTTTACGAGCATGGTAAGTTCAACGTAAAAAATACCATCAAGTTAATTTTTGATTCCTTATTACAAGAGTCCAAAAAAAGACTTGCTTATTTACTAATAGGCTAACAGTAAATTAGAGACGTCTAAAATCCATTGTTATTAAAAGAGCACAACGCGCATCTTCGCCATATAGCGTTGTTTTTGAAAACAAAATAAAAACTTTGTGAAAATAAACACAACACCAGATCCGCTACAAGAGGTTAGTATTTTTTCAGCTTCTTACTTTTATAAACACTTCTTTTAGATAAATTAATCATGTTTTCTATTAAAATTAATTAACTACGTTTATTGTTTATATTTGAGATAGATCATAGAAAATTTTGGATCCTAAAGACATGTATGTTGTTGGTAACTTTTTTGTTGACGGATTCTACCTGCACCAGCTGCTGCAAAAATGCAGCCATGATCATGTACATTTTTTTTATTGTATATACACCGTGTGTGTGTGTATATATATATGTATATGTATTATAACTTAAATACTAGCTACATCAGCTGCTACAAAAGTGCAGCCATCATCATGTACGTATGTATGGATTGTATATATTGGAAATGCAAGCATCAATGTTCATATCATATTAGTGCAAATTTGAGATTAAATCTTCGTCATTTTTTTTCATACTTTATTACAATTTTGGTTGTTTGTTTTCTATATCAAAACTCTCTTACATTCCTTGTTATAAAACGAGTTTGAATTTTTATTTTTTAACGAATCCTTGTTCGTTGATGTCGTTCGTTCATTTAATTCACAAAACAAATTATCAATCAAGAATGTGCCTTGCACGTGCATAAGACAATATAGTCAGACATATGCACAAAAAATGAGCAAAAGTACCCAAAACACCCTTTCTATTTTGCTAAAATACTACTTTTGTCCCTCTTGTTATGAAAATGTCCATAATATTCCCTGTGCAGTACAAGAAAAATGTGTTTTGATGACAATTAATTTTAGTAATATTTTAGCACAAAATGTCACCTTTAGTATAATTAGTGGCATTAACTATAAAATGCCACAAATTATGTAGTATAATTAGTGGCATTAACTATAAATGTTACAAATAATGTAATTTAGTAATATTTTATAATTTGTGGTGTCCGGCCCAGGTGTACTCCCTCAAGCCTCCATAGGACCCACCTTGCAGGGCCCCCGGACTTATGGCTCTTATTGGTAGACCATTCCCGTGCCGCCCACTCATCCGTACTGTCCCCTTTAGGGCCCTCTGGCCCCTCAGGGTTTTTCTTTCGCGTCCCTCGGATTCGAACCTCAAACCTCCTTTAAGAGGTTCTTATTTCTATCTCGAGTACCAATTGAGCTAGCCCGTTTTATTGTGGCGTCTGGCCCGGGTGTACTCCCTCAAGCTTCCACAGGATCCACCTTGCTGGGTCCCCAGACTTATGGCTCTTATTGGTAGACCATCCCCGTGCCGCCCACTCATCCGTACTGTCTCCTCAGGGGCTCTCTAGCCCCTCGTGGATTTCTTTCGTGTCCCTAGGATTCGAACCTCAAACCTCCCTTAAGAGGTTTTTATTTCCATCTCGAGTACCAATTGAGCAGAGGGCCCCATAGAGGACAGTACGGATGAGTAAGCGGCACGGGGATGGTCTACCAATAAGAGCCATAAGTCCGGGGGCCCTGCAAGGTGGGTCCTATGGAGGCTTGAGGGAGTACGCTCAGGCCGGACGTCAAATAATTACCACCAAAAATCTAGTTTTACTGACACTTAGAAATGTCACAAAAAATATAATTTGGTGACCTTTTATTATTGTCAGTAAAAGGGATCTTTAGTAAAAGCTTGAAAGTAAGACTTCAAAAATGTCACATATTTCTAAAGATGATAACTAAGTGAGATTTCGTTATAGTTAAAAACACAAGTAGTCTCTAAATAAGTGCCTTAAATAGTCATATGAGTTTCTCATGCAAAAAAGAAAAAGAAAAAAAAAAACCTTACAAGAGAAATATGAATTGAAAAGTAACTAAAAATTTTTAAATGAGATAGAATTGTAAGAGATATATAATGTTGCTATAATGATTTAGTAAAAAAGGTAAAATAAACGAAAGAAGAACTTGTAGGTCATCCTCTCTCATGGTCTAGACATCTTCCTCAAAGCATATCTAAAATTACAAAAGTGATTTTAATTGATGCACCGTAGTTGCAACGGAGGTCGAATTTATCTACAAACAAAACTTAAAAGATGAGCTTGGTACCTTGGTGAGAAAAACAAAACCTCATTTCCTAGTATTAAAAAAAATCTATAATCTCATAGATAAGACAGAACAAAAAAAGATAATTGAAACCTATTAGAAAATTAAGTCAACTTACAATTATTCATCATCTTCATCCACTTTATTTGTATCCAAACACAATGATGTATCAATAGTTGTACCTGACTTATCTATGCTTATCAAATTTATATCTTGATTCTCATCATGCACAGGCACATTGCATACCACGGTTTCCAAATAAGATTTGACATCCTCATCATGGGATTACGTGTCCATATCATAATAATCTCTAGGATTTATTTAGGTAGCTACATGCCATCCTTTATGTTGGAGGTCTTCCACATATATTACTTGTTTTTCTTCAGAAGCTAGTATCAAAGGCTCAACATTACTCATCAACCTTAAGAAATTGACTCTTGTACAATCTTTCTCTTCTCTAATTCCACTTTTACCTATCCATTTACACTTAAAAAGTATAACACGATTTCCTATTGAATAGTCCAATTCAATGATATCTATCAATATTCTATAAAATGTAACATCTCCCAAGATAGAATTTTGATCCCCGCTACTAACAAAACTTTGAGTTTTGGCGGTCATGATGACTCCATAATTTTGAGTTTTCTTGTTTTGCTCAATATCTTTTGAGTGGAACCTAAAACCATTTATCAAAATATCGCTTATATGTAGTATACATATTATTTGGCCCAAGAGCCAAACGTCTAATATCTTTAAAAATTTGATTCTCTCCAAAATCATATAACTCCTCCGCTAGTTTGCATAATAGTAGAAAAATGAAAAACTAGAAAATTAAAAATAGATTATTTAAAAATAATTTTTTTAATTCCCCTCCGAAAAATGTACACTAATTCAAGTTGCTCCCTTAAAAAAAAAAGTGACTTCAAGAAGGGTATAGAGTTTGTGAGGTCTTTACAAAAATAATCCATGAAAATAATATATATAGCACTAACTTTTCTAGCAAACATTGACATAAAATTTTGACTATGAAGATGATGTTTTGCCATCTCTGAAAGACAAGAAGTTTATGAAATAACAATTTTTTTAAATTGTCTACAATATAGAAATAAAAAAATCAGTCACACATTTTTTGTTAGGTATAAATTCAATAATTATGTTTATAATAAGGCTTACTCAATAAATGGGGCTGCCACACTAGAATTAAATCACATAACTGTTGGAATTAAAAAATAAGAAACGCAGCGGAAGGGGCGGATCGTTGACAAACAAAAATTTCCTAAAAACTTTGTTCATCGGGAATAGATATATAATTTTAATTAATAAAAGAAAGCTTCAGGAATTTTACAAACCTTTTGAAGACTATCAGGGTATCATAGATTTCCTCTTTGACACCACGATCTTCCAATCCAAGCCTCCACACCAATGGAAAGACGAGTGGGCGTCAAACTGCAAGAATGAATTTTCCTCACACTTTTCTGAATCTGCTATGTACTCAACACATGAGATAGCAGACCTTTTTT